>JAOTQJ010018697.1:0-54339 GCA_025642045.1 Solanum sejunctum | reverse complement strand
AACGCCTTTATGCTAGAGTCCTTCCCCTCCACATGGCAGCTTAAAACAAGCCAGTACGTACGCTTTAACATGGCCCTGCACGGTTACAACTCTAGGGACGTAACAATTCTCTCCCACCTCAGATTGCGGCGACCTCAACGCAATGCTGCAATTAGTCACTCATGCATTAACTTCCTTCGTACTCCCACGTTCGAACTTTGCACTTCTTAGGGCAGTTGGCTAGGCTGCCTTACATCTTCATGCTTCACCCTTGCGTGGTTTCATTTGGTGTTCACAACAATTTCTGTGTGGAGTATCCAACTTTGTAGGGTAGATAGACCTCACCCAAGGATCGACATGCTTGCATCTTCGCGCCACTCCCTCTTCTTGCCTGGGCCGCCACCTCCCAAGAACCCAGCATCATATCCTCCACCGTGAGGATTGGTCTTCATACATGACTATCTGGAGTGCGCCTCTATAAATAGCATGCCCTGCTCTGATACCAAATGACACGGGCCGAGAGTCTGGTGCGCGAAACTGCACCCGTACGGTGCCTGGAGGCATCCCATACCGCCCCAGGCCAGCCTGACCTTCAATCTCGTGACTCCATGAGGCATCCCATACTACATCAGAGCCGCCCGACATTGTAGCGTACCGACTGGTTTGGCCCTGCCATGGGCTCATCAGGGAAGTGACAATAGCTCCCGACCAGTTCTGCCCTCAGTATGATCAGCTCCCTTCATAGTTATGTCCTTGACAAGCGACAAGCTCCCCAAACTTAATCGGGTCGGCCTGCCTGAACTCGGCCAAGCCAATACAACTAGGACATAACGCCTTTATGCTAGAGTCCTTCCCCTCCACATGGCAGCTTAAAACAAGCCAGTACGTACGCTTTAACATGGCCCTTCACGGTTACAACTCTAGGGTCGTAACACAAGGCTACCATACAATCCACCATACAGTCTGTGAAGTGTCACATAACCTTGAGGGGTCCAAGTGTAGTGTGTCTTAGTTCAAATCACCACATTTAAGTGCCAACATCATTCAAAGGACAAGGTCCATTCCATGGAGGCTCCATATGGGTTGTATGACCTCACACAGACCGTGAGGGCAAATATGGAGCGTCACCTTAGTCCAAACCTTTTTTGGAACCAAATTTCTATCCTCCTCGAGAATATTCCTCCTCAAATGTACTAGAACAAGTCTTGAAATGCTTGACTTAGAACATGAAACATCCAAACATAAGACACAATGTATAACTCATCATCTGAAAATCATAAAGTCTTTGAAACCCAATCAAAACATATTTCAAATCATTCAAAACATCATAAAAATTATTTTCATGCACATATATGGATGTCATGTCATGAAACTCAAAAGTGGAATAATTGTGAGGGGACCATTGGGAATAGAAAAGACCAAATACCATAGGCTTGAGTAGATTAAAAATGATAGAGGTATCATTGCATCATACTTGATTCCACTTCCCACGTAGCACTTTCAATATGTTATCCTTGTTGCGAAGCCTCTCCACTTGCCCATCCAAAATCTTAACTAGAATTTCATCATAAGACAACTTCTCCCCAACCTCAATGCCTTCCAAAGGCACAATAGGTACTAGGATCCCCATCCAACTCCCTCAAGACAGACACATGAAAAATCGAATGAATAAATCCATCCTATAATCCACATTCCAAACCGGCTCAACAATCTCACAAGGACTTACATAGTAGGGACTTAGCTTTCTATTGTTCCCAAAATGCATTATACCCTTCATAGATGAGGCCTTCATATACAGCCTATTACCAATACAAAACTTAAGATCCCTCTTTCTAACATCTAAATAAGACTTTTGATGACTTTGAACCATCTTCAACTTTCTCCTAATCAATTTCACTCTCTCCTTAGCCTCTAACACTAAATTTGGGCCTTTAAAAGTCATTTCATCTAAGTCAAGCTGCCCCACCAGAGGACTAGTCTCTTACCATACAAAGCCTCAAATTGTGGCATATTAATGTTAGCATGAATGCTATTATTGTAAGAAAACTCAACAATTGGCATATGATCATCCTAATTAACCTTCTAACACACATGACCTCGACATATCCACCAAAGTTTGAATTGTCCTCCCGACTTACCCAAAGAATAGAGGATGAAAAGCGGTATGTAATCAACTTCACCTTAGGGCAAGCCTCTTTTGAGATGATTTCCAAACCCATCTGATATACTAAAAGTAGGCACACTAACCAACCTAACTAACTTCACATATATAACTTGGCATTGTTTCTCTTCATACCATACCACCTATACACATTTATAAAATCCTAGTATATTTTGGTAGATCCCAGATACATCGAATAATGAGAGTTATGGGATTCGCTCATAATCATCCCTCTAGGAACATCAATGTTTGGAACACACAATCGATCTTGGTACTGAGTTACACCATCTCCCCCTTCGAAGAAGACCTCTATCTTTTTTTTGTCAATCAACTTCATCAACTTAACTAATGATGGATATAGATGTTGCTTAGCCTTAAAATCAACAACCATAGAATATTTAGTCTCATTCCGAACATTGATACCCCCATCATTAGAGTTGGACAACCTAATATCCAATCTAGCCAAATAGTGAACATCTTTTGCAAACTCTTTCTTCCCTTTATCAACATAAGCTACACTTCCCCTAGATAGCCTACTAAGAGCATCAACTATAGTATTTTCGTTATCGGGATGATATTGTACCCTCATGTCATAGTATTCAAGGAGTTCCAACCATCTCTTTTGCCTCAAGTTACGATCCCTTTGAGTGAATACATGTTGCGAACTCTTATGGCCAGTGGAAACATCAACATGTATCCCAGATAAATAGTGTCGCCAAATACTCTGATAAACACCACTGTCACTAACTCAAGATCATAAGTCACGTAGTTATGCTCATGCACTTTTAATTGCCTCGACACATAAGCTATTGATATGCTGTTAAATTATAGAAGATTTAATGCCTAGAACAAGGGATTTTGTGAGTTGTTAAAGTGACTTTTTAGTGTTTTGATATGTTCTTATGTTAATCTTGCAGAAAAGATAAGTTGGCATGATTTTGAAGAAAAGTTGCAGATTTTGCTGAAGCATAGGCCATACCATCCTTTCTATAAGTCGTAGCTCACACTACGAGTCATAGGCTATGTCATAGTAGGAATCAAAGATCAAAAATTAGAAATCTTCCAAGTGAAGGTCACACTTACGAGCCCAGCCTACGAGTCATAAGACATACTACGACTCGTATAGGTAGACTCATGCAAGAATCAGAGAGACAAAATGTTGGACAAAAAATTAAAGACCAAGACTACGAGACCAATATACAGTTGTAGCTCGAGTAGCGACACTTACCTATGGGTTATACTAGTTTAGTCCAAGATACCAAGAACCTAATATGAGACCTTGACTACGACTCAAAGGCCAACCTACGAGTCACAACTTTGAAATTTATCAGATGCCAGCTATCTTTTCTGCATAATTCCTAGGGTTATTTTTTAAATACTATAAATAGTTTAAGTTAAGGTTTTTGAAAAAAGTTTAGAACATTGGACATTTCTCTATTACATTTTGAAGCTTTTCTTAGGTTTTTAGAGTAGATTATTATTTTCTTTGGGAAACCTATTTTGGGGATAGCAAATCTTGCTTTGTACTCATTGTTGGTCATCAACCTTGTGGGTTTACAACTTGTGGTGCTTATCTTCTCCATTGTTATTGGTGAAACTCTCATATATGGCTATTATATGCATTTTTATGTGTTTAATCGTAGCCATGAGTAGCTTAACACCTACAACTTAGGGTTATGAAAACCATGGGTAGTTGACTTGAGATGACCTAGGTTTTGTGCATATCTATTATTAGGATTTTGCTTGTATTATTTATTTCCCTTCATGATTAATTTTGTTTTGTGGTGGTCAACACCAAACCCTACCTTCTATCACGATCCCGACCAAGGTAGTGACGAATAGGAGAAGGGAAGTAGATGATCGGATTCAGTTGTTATTTTCCCATCTAATCGACCAAACCTGACCAAGGGGAGCTTGACTTAGACAATAGGTAATGGTTAGTTGGCACACCATGGTGGCCGACCAAGCGCCATAGTGAAATTCGACCTTTACCTTCATAAGAGGGCTTGAAGAGCCTAAGTTACCATGCTGCATGCAATTCGCCAATCAAAGTTATATTACATATCATAATTTACTCAATCAGCCATGGTGAACACAATTCCCAAGTTAACCCTGAAATTGAGTGTTTTCCTAAATTTTAATTAGTGTTCATATTTAAGTTGTCGTTGAATCACAATGAACCCCCATCTAAAGATTGCAATTATAGATACTAGGAATGATTAGTAGTGAAATCTTATAGCCAAGCCATGTATTCCCTGTGGATTTGACCCTAAACTTGGTTAGGTTAATTACTGCTAGCTATCAGTTTGTTATTGGAGTGTGACCATCATCATAAAATTATGGCATTGTTACCGGGGAATACAACTAGGTTTTGACTTGAATTCATTATTAGTTAGTTCTAGTATTGATTTCTGGAATCTCTTATACTTTAATTTTGTTTTGTTTTTGTTGTTTTATTTCTTTTGCAAGGTGTACTAGGTTGTATGCTCAACACAAGGAGCCAAGGCAATCACTTAGCTCCATTAAATTTAGCAATCCATCGACTACCAAGAAGGATGAGTTGAGTGAATGAGGAAATTGAGGTTGAGAAGGATATGTATATGAATAATGAAGACTTAAAAAAAGAGGAGAATCCACCACCAAGGGTTAACCAGCCACAACTTAGAGATTTCAATGCAAATGGTTATGGCTGGAATCAATACTGATTAAACCCTATGGCGATGGATGTTACTAGTTTTATAGTACTGTCCCCTTTACCGACAGATGCTAAGTTTGGGGTATCAAGTGGATTGCTGCCGATGCTCCAAAACCATAGCCTATTCATAGGGTTACCATTAGAGGATCCCCACTGCCATCTCCAAAATGTCATTGTTGTGTGCAAAAGTGTCATGGGGACACAAAATATTTCTGTTAACGCTATTAGATTGAGGGTGTTCCCATTGTCATTAACTAGCAATGCAACTATATGGTTATCTAAACTTCCTCCATGTACTATCACGAGTTGGGTTGAACTGCATAGGATGCTTTTAGAAAGATATTTCCCTAGGTCGAAGAAATTGAAGCTTAAGGACCAAATTAATAAATTTGAACAATTGCTTGGATACTTTCTTAGCAATATACAGAAGAGACTCACCAAATGCTTAAGGATGGTCCCTGATCATAAAATTGTTGATGATGCTTTGGTCGAGATTTTCTATAAAGAACTTGATGATAATAGCAAAGCTTGCACCAACACAATCATGGGATGTGTTTTTCTTGATTAACCATTTAAGCTAGTGGCCAAAAGAATGGAGCAATTGGTGAAGACAAACAGAGCATACAGACAGAGTGAGCATGGTATTACAAAGAGTTCTTTTGTAGTTACCACAAATAGTGAGCAGGCTAAAGTGAATGAAGAGATTATGGAGCAACTTACTCAACTTCGTACAAGCATGGATTTGGTTTTGAAGAAAAACCAAGCTAGTATGAAGGCAATAGCTCACCAATGCCTAATTACTCCTGTGTATGATGATCAATTCTTTGATAAGGATGCCTGTTATGTAATCAACCAAGCAGCGGGTTTTTGGAACAACCCCCAAGGGTCTAATTCAGACAATAGGAATCAAGGTTTCGGGAATCAAGGTTAGAACTTCAGTCGTGATGGGATGTACAGAGATAATAGGGTTAGATACTATGAGAAAGAAAGAGTGCCAAACGTAGAATGGGGAGAAGAGAGGACTACAAAAATAGTCCTTACGTACCACCACACAATCGTGATGCCGGATCAAGCAATTCTAGGATCAAAGATATGTTTGAAAAGTTGTTGAAGCGAGTAGATCATCAAGATGAGACTCTAAATTGAATGAAAGTAGATATCTCAAGTATTAATCAAAATATAGAGTCTCATTTAGTGGCAATCAAGCAACTCGAGAAATAATTTAGACAAGTTCTTCACAACTAAACCAATGCCAAAAGGGCGTCCTACCAAGCAATACGATTCAAAATCCTAAAAATAAAGGGCATTGCATGGTTGTGATGACTCGGAGTTGCAAGAACACAATAGATCCTCTTATGCCAGTTCTTACGGATGAATTTGATGAGAAGGGTCTTGGTGGTGAAGTTGAAGATGAGAATGAAGATTCGAACGTTTTTGGGATGTAAAAAGAAAAGATAAGGGAGCATGACAAAGTGAAATCCATCCCAAAACCTCCTCCTCCTTTCCCTCAAAGGCTCAAGAAGAAGGAAAAGGAGGGTAAATTCAAACACTTCCTCTCAATTTTGAACCAACTCTCCATCAACATCCCTCTCCTAGAAGCATTGGAGAAAATGCCTAGATATGTTAAATATATGAAGGATTTAGTCACCAAGAAATACACTTTGAGCCAAGAGTTCTTACGAGAACTCTAACAATGTAGTGCGATTATGAGTAAATGCCTTGCTCAAAAGTGAGAGGATCGCAAGGCATTCACTATTCCTTGCACTGTCGGTGACATTGAATTTGCAAGAGCACTATGCAACTTAGATGCAAGCATCAATTTAATGCTTCTTTCCATATTAAAAAAGCTTAGCCTTCGTACTCCTACCCCAATGCAAATGAGGTTACTTATAGCATATTGAACCATTAAAAAGCCAGAGGAAATCCTTTTGGATGTGCTTGTTAAAGACTATAAGTGCATCTTTCTGGCAGATTTTGTCATCCTCAACTGTGAGGTTGATTTTGTGGTGCCCATCATTTTGGGGGGACCTTTTTTAGCCACTAGGAGAGCACTAATGATATGGATGACAGTTCAGGGTTAATGATATAGAAGTTGTATTCGATATTTGTTAATCCATGAAACAAGCAGATGAATGCAAGAGTGAGATGTAGACACTCGAGGATAGTTAAAAAAGGAAGATGACAAAGTCATGCCACGACATTAAACAAGGCTCTTCTTGGGAGACAATCCAAGAATTTTGCTAATTATTTATTTGTTTGAGACTTAGAGAAGTAGTACTGGTTTGATTTAAATTTATAGACAATGATGCAATTTTAATGATTTTGAGGATTTATGTCCTTTGAGAATTGGAATGCAGGTAGAAGGAAAGAACTGAAGATTTGAGAAAAACAATTGGACTTAGAGTAGCTTCTACGAGCAGGCCTATGAGTTGTCACTACGACTCATAGTCATGCCTCGTATGGTGAAACAGTAAGTATCTAAAGTTAGTTCATACACTATGAGCAAAACTTGTGATTTGTGGGTTACCTTATGATTCGTGGGTTTCCCTACAAGTCATAAGTGTAATTCGTAGTGCCCAGGTATGATTCCTAAATTTTTACTAAGTGCTGGGTTTGGTATAAAACTGGGACCTACAAGTCATAGGATGACCTATGACTCATAGTTAGGGTCTCATAGCCCCAATCTGTAGGTTTTAAAATCTGACCCAATTTTCTTATAAAAGGGTTCAAAATTATTTTTGACCCCAAATTCCTGATCCTTTACCCTAAAGATAATGGACCACATTTGCATATCATAATTCTTCGTTCGACTAAAAATCCTAGCTACCCACATCATTTTCCGGCAAAGATTCTGCAAGAGTGTCAATTTCTAGGGTTTTGACGTGAAAATCATCTCTTTTTTCTTTGTTTCACTTCTCAATCAACTTGGTAAGCTCTTCGGTTACATTTCTTGATTTTTGCTAACGAGCTTGTTCCTTAAATGAGTATACATTTAGTTTGAGTATGCTTAAGTATGCCATACATTAATTTTTGAGATAAGCTTATAATCTAAGGTTTGTAGGCCTTGAAAATTGTTGAGTTGTAAATTAACCTTGTTGAGATTCTTTAATGGATGATTGTGAGCATGAAATTGATGAACTTTTGGTTTGTATTTTATTATTATTATCGAAGTTAAAATATAAGTAGTATGGAGATGATTGCCTATGCTTGAACATGTCAGTTTGATTTAATCATTGTAAATGGTGATTGCACTCATTTGGAACGTTGTATGGTTGTCAAGTGTTAGTTTGTAACATATTTTTTGTCTTGTGTGCTTGAAGAATTGTAGAATAGATTTCAACTCTTATGGATAATGGCCGTTTAAAGCTACCAAAGTTACTTTAGAATTGATTATGTGCCATTTAGTCGTGCTTTGCTCTTATTTATGTGATTAAGTTAAATTTGGTGTTAAATTTGTGATTGGTGTGGGAAATAATTAGGCATTGCATCTGATCAACTACGAGGCACTTCTATGACTCGTAAGTTCTTATACGAGTTATAATGGCCCCTCATGACAAGTATAAGTCATCAGTAATAACTGTATATTTCTCATACGAGACCCATACACGATTCGTGGTACTTGGTATGACTCATAGGGATGGTCTCATAAACTTTGCTAAGTTTTGAAAATATTTCTCGAAATAGGTACGAGACCAGGACTATGACTCGTAGGCCAACCTATGAGTTAGAACTGCATCTTGTATCTATGATCAAATGTATTTTTAAAGGAACAACTAGTTATATGAGACTAGTATATGACTCGTAGGTCACCCTGCGGGTCATAACTGCACTCATACCTGCATATTTGTAGTTGCATCAATGCATAATTATTTGTTAGTTATTTTTGTTTCTTGTTCTTTGCTCAGTATTTTAGTGGATCAAACATCTTGTACTTAAATGATACTTTGTAGGTTGTTTGGAGATAAAATGCCTCCAAAAGACAAACGGGCTATTCAAGCTCTTCCTAGAGATTGTGGGATGAATCCTCTGATACTAAGCAATCTGGGGACTTTGTGGAAGTCCACAAAGTTAGGCAAGATCTGTAGGCCAATCAACCTTAGACCCGATCACTTGCAGCACAGATGCCCATGAAAGTGAGTAGTTCCTCGCAGTCTGAAGAGGAGGAATAACAGGACAATAGGGACAGGTCAGACAGTAGCTTACCATAGATGACCCCCTCATATTCCGTCTCCAAGTCTAAGTCAGAAAGCACCTTCCATACCCAATAGGAGGAGGTCCAGTCCCAACCTCCAACTAATTGTAGATGGTGTATTCTTGGAATAAGAGAAATATATGACCAATGATTGGAGGATAAAGGGCATGGCAAGCTGGTCTGTTAATTTCATGAGGAATCCAAGTTGAACACTACGGGATTAGATAGAGTACTCAATTAGATGCGGGATTGGATGAGCATGGACTTAGGTGGAACACACAGAAACTAAGCAAATATGCCCCTTACATAGTCCGTAAGATCTATGCAGGGTACCTTGCTACACTCTTCCTGGGTTGCTAAAGAACGAAAGACCAATCAAGTAGCCGAGGCTACTGGTGGTGATAACCTGGGGGAGCAAAAATGATATCTCGGAGGAGATAATCTAGCTAGTGCAGTTTGGGCCTACTTATATATCCCCTCAGTCCACTATGGAGTACGATAGCCATATTGAGAAGAAGAGGACATCAGTGATTGGGAAGACATCAGGGCTAGCATGGTGCTTCTATGGTGGATCGCAAACCAAATTTATGAGGAGGGTGTTTAGCCAACGTGGGTCATAAACCATGCAGATCCTATAACGAAAGCCCACCTCTTATTCCGAGCTAAGTTTTAGTGGTCCATTATCTATTGGCGTATTAGGCTAACTTTTACAGATAATATGATCATCCTCAAGAGAGCAGTATTATTGGTAATTCTTCTAGATGGGTATGCTATAGATTGGGCCTGTACTATTTCATAGAAAATTCACGAGGTTGCAGCTCGGAGGAGCACCTTACTACCATTTCCAGTTTTGATTCATCAATTATATAGTGCAGCAGATGTTCCTAATGACCCTCATCGGGACCCTAATATAGAGGCCACACACACTATGGATTCTAACCTAATAAAGGCTGATGAGAACCTAGTGGCCTTACCTCAAGTTATCTCACCTCCTATCCCAAAGCTATTTTCGATCGACCCATAGTTTCTAGGTTCACCTCTAGCTCCTACGGGTACTACTCTGACTACTACAGAGCCTACACCCTAGCCAAGATCGGGTCTACACTATCCACTAGCACCTCAGCACCAGCAACAGCTTCATTTCAGGTTGACCCTCTTTTCTCTGTTGTTGCTTTTCAGGCTTTGCTGCATAGGGTGGCTATAGTAGAGGGCAGGCTGCAAAAGTTACCAACATGGGTTTGGTCGTTGATTGATTAGGCTATTTGGGATGCCAAGGAGAGAATTCATACATTTTCATGAGATTTAGTTGATGATAGAGTCCTAGTAATTTTGCACGAGTCGATGCATTCGAGGCTAGAGTCCAGAAGAGGCTTGAAGGTGCTAGGCCTACCGACACGAGTGTGGTGGCTGAGGAGTTTTCCAGGCTCAAGGTTGATTTATTATAGATATTGGCAGTCCCTATTCCATCCCAAGAGGGAGCACCGGTAGGAGATGAGGCATTTGATTGGCTCATCGATTGATCAGACACCAGAGAAAACAGACCTCTAGAGCATGTTGTTCTAGAGACGACCACAAAAAGGCCAAGACCTGAGGAGGAGGTGTGTAGGAGTCACTTTTACTGGCAGCTATTCAGAGAGACTGATCACAACATACTCCACCTGGAGAGGGTACTTCTGTCACTGCAGAAGAGGAGGAGAGCTAGCCCTAAGACCCCATAGATTAGTCCGAGACTAGTGCTTGATGTACCTTGATGTTTGACTTCTTTTGACCTTAGTGATCATTTTGTTATTATTAGATACTTTGTTTTCTTTTCTGACAATCTTTTTATTTTTTCATTTTTGGTTGTGTTTAAATATGTTTTGTTAAATGTTATTTTTATTTCAACTTTGGATGTTTATTTTTGGTTTTCAATGAATGTATGTATATATATTTCTATGTAATTCTGTTTTTTTTTTGTTCTTGTCTTTACTCTGAGGACAAAATATCCTATTTTGGTGGGGTGATGGAAGTTATGGATTAAGGTGAAGTCTGAGTAGCCGTAACTCCATAACTTTCCCTATTTTAAATCCCAAGTTTTTCTTGTCGTACTTCTTTTTCCTTGTGGATGTTTATTTTTCTGTTGAACCGGTATGTTTAGGTAATATAGATAACGGGTAAATTCATAGTAATACTATATATATATACATATTTCTCAAATTTGTTTAAAATTTTGATGAAATTGGGTATCCTCAAAATTTTTGAGGTTGTGAGTATTGATGCATTCATACATTTATAAGTATCTGGCAATGTTTTTTCTGATATTGTGAAGGTAAGCTAAGACTGAAAGCCTGACCTGTGAGTCTATACTTGATTGTGGATGCAATTGCCATGTGTATTGTGAGCTTATTTTGCTGCATTCATGCATCTTGTATGGACTCATAAATTGCCTTGTTACTCTAAAGTTAGTTTGGTGATGTGGTAGATATGGAAAGGATCTTAGGCCTTTGTTCTTTGAGTGAAACCACTTTTAGCCTAAAAATAACCCACCAATTAAGTGAGAGAATCACTTTTTCCAAATTTTTGAGCTTATCATGTACTCATTCTTTCTTGATACCTTACTAGCTTAACCTTGTCTAATGAAATACCTTGATATTGGCCCTGATCTATCCTTGAACATGCGAATCTTGATTGAGGCCAAAGGCTTAAGCTGAGGGTGGATGCAGTTGTTGGCCCTTGTTTGAGGCATAGATATAAAGTACTTCACTTGAGGCTAAAAGCCTAAGTTGAGGGTGGCCCTTATTGTGGTAAAGTAAACGTGATAAGGTGGATAGATGGGAAATCAAGAATGAAATGAAAAATCATGAACTGAGTGAATAAAAAGAAGATAACATGCCTTTATTTTAGAAAAAGTAGCAAAAATGAGTTTGAAATCAAGGCACAGCTGAAAAAGAGAAAGAAAGCACTCGAGAAAAGTTCAAAGCAAGTGAACAAGGAGGGATTGATGAAAAAGGGTTGGATTATGAAAGCAAAAAGTGTCAGTAAACATGATTCAAGGATAGCTTTTAGTTACTACTTGCCTAAAATGCCACGCCAAAGCACCTTGATCCTATGTTGCAATACTTTAAGTCATAAAGTGATCCACCTTCACTTTATCACCAAGCCAGAAAAATGAGTATAAGGGCAAGCTTATGGTGTTAGTCATTGAGCATGAATTTCAATTGTGAGCATAAGAATATTTCCTCAATCCCTGCTTTCTGAATATTCTTGAGTAAATATAAGGGACTTCTTTCCAGTGAGAGTATTTGCACTACTTGAGTAGCTTATGACTATATCGGTGATTGTGGACTGTTGATGCTCCTTAGCTTGTCAACGTTAGACTGTCAGGTCTTTCATGATATTCTAGTTTTCTCAATAACTTGGCAACCCTATTTTGAAATTAGCAGCTAGGTACCCGAACCAAATGAGTTTTTGTATATGTCATTGATATAGCTTCTATGTATTTCTCTTTGTCTGTGTAGATTGAGTCATTGCTTGAAGACAAGCAACAATTCTAAGTTGAGGGTATTGATGTGTTGTCTAATTACAACACATTTGATGCCTAAACCATGGGATTTTTGCAAGGTCTTAAAGCAACTTTTTAGTGTTTGATGTGTTGTTGTGTTAATCTTGTAGAAAAGTTAGGTTATCATGATTTTGAAAAAAAGTTGCAGATTTTGCTGAAGCATAGGCCATACGAGCCCTCCTATGAGTCATAGCTCACACTACGACCGTAGGTTATTTCGTAGGAGGAATCAGAGACCAAAAATCAGAAATTTGCTAAGTGAAGGTCACCAATACGAGCCTAGCCTACAAGTCATAAGACACACTATGACTCATATAGGTGGACTCGTAGAAAGCATTAGAGAGCCAAAATGTTGGACCAAAACTAAAGACCAAGACTACAAGACCAATATATGAGTCATAGCTCGAGTAATAACTCGTACCTTTTGGTCATACTAATTCAGTACATGATGCTAAGAAACTGATATGAGACCCCAACTATGATTCGTAGGTCATTCTATGAGTCGTAACTACAAAATTTATCAAATGTCACCTACGTTTTCTGCATAATTCCTATGGTTGTTTTGTAAATACTATAAATAATGTAAGTTAGGTTTTTGAAAGAAGTTTTGAATAGTAGACATTTCTCCATTACATTTTGAAGCTTTTCTTATGTTTTTAGAGTAGATTATTGTTGTCTTTGGAAAAACCCATTTTGAGGATTGCAAATCTTGCTTTGTACTCAATGTTGATCAATCAAGCTTGTAAGTTTGCAACTTGTGGTGCTTATCTTCTCTATTGTTATTGGTGAAACTCTTAACTATGATTATTATGTGCATTTTTATGTGTTTTATCTTAGCCATGAGTAGCTAAACACCCATAACTTGGGGTTGTGGGAACCATATGTAGTTGACTTGACACTAACTAGGTTTTGTGCATGTCTATGTTTGGGGTTTTGTATATATTTCTTATTTCCCTTCATGATTAATGTTGTTTCATGGTGGCCAATACCAAACCCTGCCTACTACCACTATCCCGACCAAGGTAGTGACGAATAGGTAAAGGGAAGTAGATAACATGATTTGGTTGATGTTTTCCCATCTAATCGACCAAACTTGACCAAGGAGAGGTTGACTGGGACAATAGGTGATAGTTAGTTGGTGCATCATGGTGGCCGACTATGCGCCATGGTAAAATTCAACCTTCACCTTCACAAGAGGGCTGGAAGAACCTAATTTATTGTCCCGCATGCAATTTGCTGATCAAAGTTATATAACCTAGGGTAATTGAGTCAATGAGACATAGGGAACACAACTCCCAAGTTGCCCCTAAAATTAAGTGTTTTCCTAAATTTTAATTAATGTTCATTTTTAAGTTGTCTTTGAATCATAACAAATCCTCCATCTAGAGATTGTAGTAATAGATACTAGGAATGATTAGTAGTGAAATCTTATAGTCAATCCCTGTATTCCCTGTGGATTAGACCCTAACCTTTGTTAGGGTAATTATTTGTAGTGACTGCTTTCTTATTAGAGTATGACCATCATCAGGTATCACCTTAACATATTAGGTAAGTACACAACCCAACCAAATCTGAGGAGCATGACAACATACCACCAACCCATCTAAGCCATCTGGTAAGGTCAAAATGGGATTCGATGTAAGCTAATCTTTCAAAGTCTGAAAACTCTTCTCACACCCATCCAACCATACACACTTGGCCTTCCTTTGTGTAAACTTGGTCAGTGGAGATGCAATAGATGAGAAACCTTCAACACACCTTTTATAATAACCAACCAACTCAAGAAAACTTCGAATACCCGAAGGAAAAAGCTTGTTAAACAATGCACATCTTTCACAAACTCCCTTTTGACCTCATCTATAGGATTGGGTATAATATCTTTCTTGTTTAGATTGAATTATGAGCCAAAAGTGACTGTCCCTATTTAGCAGGAAGGAGTGGAGATAGGAAACCTTAAGATGCTCCCATGGATGTGGAGCACTTCACACCAATGAATAAGACACTACTTGCCGTGGCAAGTTAGACTCCAAGGACTATTTATAAACTTAGTGCTCTTATACCATTTCTGTCATGACCCGAACCTAGGATCTAGTAGTGACATGGGAAATGGGAACCCAAGAATTCCCAAACAAGCCTCAAAGTATCCAAATCCACATCATCGGTTAGGAAACTTATTCAAATAGTAAACACATGCTTCTAGCGAAAGAGAAAGTAGGATTCATGCTATGGAGATATAATAGGGTAAGGGATTTATAGGGATTCACATAACCTGTAGCAGATACAGACCAAGGGGAGGGTAAGCATGATTAACTCTGTGGGAGCAATTTAGGACTGAGATCTTACATGTCTACATCAAACATAAATACATATCATAATTCTCATAATCAATCCATAATAGACATATCCAACAAATAACCATAATTATAAGCTTCAAATACAACACATGACATATAGATCTTATAAGAGTCTACAAGATGTCCAATAATGCCTCTAGTCATAAGATAGGACGTGAACCCAAGACATATCCCTGGATCATTCTCAAAGTAAATAACACAAATATAAATAATATAGGTAGAGGAATGGGGGCTTGTCCATGGAAGATACAACTCACCACAACAAATGTCTCAAATCCGGTCTAGCATCAAATGGTGGATGAAAGTAATTTCCAGTCCATACATGGTGAGATCATCTAGGAAAAAATATGCGTTAGTACGTTTGAAAGTACTAGTATGCTGGCTGCAATACATATGACTTTCCAAATCTGCATTCAATATTGGATGAAAAGGGCACATAATATTGAATGAGATATATATCAAGAAACATAGTATACAATATGCCAAGAAACCAACGATGCATAAAATGTATAATTCTCATACATACTATTGATGTGACTTCAACCTACAAGAGTAAGACCAAGCAAGTTATTATTTGGAAGCTCGATGAAACTCCCCCATCGATAAAGATGTGGTTTACTTGCGAAAGTTAAACCATACTTCACTTTAAAGGGAACAACATCAATTTCATATGAAGCAACCCTCCTTAGATATTTTAGATACGATTTTCACATATAGCATATCATATAACATAAAACTTCACCTTACAAGAACAACACCCATTCGTATGAAGCAACCTTTCTTACGAGAAAAACACTCATTTCGAATTGGTTTCTCATAACC
The DNA here is from genome assembly GCA_025642045.1 of Solanum sejunctum. NCBI lineage: Eukaryota > Viridiplantae > Streptophyta > Magnoliopsida > Solanales > Solanaceae > Solanum > Solanum sejunctum. The sequence continues at coordinate 38,595 of JAOTQJ010018697.1, read as the reverse complement.
TATTTGGGGAACATAGTTCAAGGAAAGGGATAGGGCCCTTGGTGATAGCCCTAACACCCTATATCCATTGGTGCTAAGTTGTCATCCCATAAGAATACTTATATATATACATATACATGCTTTCAAAAGTGATGCAAGTCTTATCAAATAATTTCAATGCATTCTTAGGCCTAAAAGCTGAACACTATTCATAATAATTCATACTGAGGCTCAAATATCAAATCATAGCTCATAGTCATAACACTCATGCATAGGTATAGCTTATTTATATATACGAGACGGTGCAAGACCTTAAGATGCTCAAAGATCCATAGTCGTAGACCTATATATGATCACATTCTTGTCATAACTAATATCTTATCAAAATCATATCATAAAACATAACTGGCTTAATACACTACACAATTTCCATAAAATCCAATGTTGATGAATGTATATGCCATGAATGATGTGGGAGTAGCATGGATAATTAATTCAATCCAAAATCAATAATATAATATGAGATTCAACTGAAAACATTATTAAATCCACATTTAAAATCATAATATAAATCACCCATGCATAAAACAAGTTTTAAGGGGTCATACATGTTCATAACTTTAAGACCTATTAAGTGGTCAATCATTCCAGAAGTTAGCTTATTTTTCAGCTCCTGGAAGCTTCTTTCACACATATCATTCCTTTGGAACTTGGTTACCTTATGTGTTAGCTTTGTTAGAGTTAGAGAAATAGAAGAAAAACCTTCAACAAACCTCCTATAATAACCTGTCAATCCTTGGAAGCTCTGAACTTTCGTGGGTGTCATTGGTCTTAGCCAATCTTTCACAACTTCTATCTTTTGTGAATCGACCCTTGTTCCCTCATTAGACACAATATGACCCAATAATGCCACTAATTTTAGCCAAAATTTACATTTAGAAAACTTAGCATATAACTGTAGATCAAAAAGTATATGTAACACCTGTCATAAGTGATCTATGTGGTCCTCCTCTGAGCTTGAATATACCAAAATGTTATCTATAAACACTATCACAAACACATCCAAGAATGGCTTGAATAACCTATTCATTAGATCTATAAAAACCGTTGGTGCGTTCGTTAGCCCAAAGGATATAACAAGAAATTCAAAGTGACCATAGAACGTTCTGAAAGCAATCTTAAGTATATCTTTCTCCTTCACTATAACTTGGTGATAACTTGATCTCAAATCAATTTTTGAAAAGCATTTGGCACCCTGTAATTGATCAAATAAATCATCAATCCCAGGGAGGGGATATTGATTCTTAATTGTCACCCTATTCAATTGTCGATATTTAATATACATTCTCAAAGTGCCATCCTTTTTGCTTACAAATAACACCCTGGTGCACCCCAAGAGGACACACTAGGTCTTATAAAACCCTTCTCCTATAAGTCTTTTAACTGCTCTTTTAATTCACACAATTCTATATGGAGGAATGGAAATAGGTTGAGTGCCTGGAAGTAAGTTAATACCAAAATCTATTTCTCGTTCTAGAGGTAATCCTGAAAGTTCTTCAGGGAACATATCAACAAATTTATTCACTACTAGAACTAGAAAAGGTAGTGATTCTGCCTCCATATCCCTCACTCTAGCTAAATGACATATATACCCTTTGGATATCATCTTTTTGGCCTTAAAATAAGAGATAAACTTTCCCTTTGGTGCTCCAACCTTGCCTTTCCATTCTAGAATTGCCTCACTTAGAAAGTGGAAGTACACTCTCTTAATTCGACAATCCATGGTGGCATAATGAGAAACTAACCAATCCATAACCATTAGAACATCAAATTCCACCATTTCTAACTCAATTAAGTCAGTCAATGTGTCATGATCACAAATAGTTACTACACAGTCATAATAAAACCTTCTAGCCATAATAGATTCACCGGTTGGTATGGACACTTCAAATGGTTTGCTCAATAATTTGGGTGTTCTCTTAAGCTTTCCAACAACTAGTGGAGTGATATATGATAGTATAGAACTAGGGTCAATTAATGCATATATATTACGTGAAAAGATGGACAATGTACCGGTGACCTCATCAAGTAAAGCTTCAAAATTCTATTAACTCCCTAGTACATAAGTGTGATTCTAGACTCCGCTAGAGCTAGCAGCCCCTCTAACACCTCCACCATGAACCACAGGTGTTTGTTGACCCCTACCTGATGGAGGAACTGATGATGATTATGCATCAGCTGATCTAGTAGATTGTGCTATACCACCCATACGTCTCCTCGAGCAATCTCTCATCATGTGCCCTGGCACACCACACCAATAACAAACATCTGTCCCAACACGGCATATACCCGGATGACTCCTTCCACACTGTTTCTAACGTTGCATAGGAGTCATTGGTTAGCCTGTCAAATATCGTGTTGTTCATATACCTTGTCCCTCACCTCATTGACTAAACTAATTACTTTAGGACCCTTGAAATTATGGTGGAGCACAGGCTGTAGAGTAGGATGATGATGACCTAGGCGATCTATTAGAAATATGAGGCCCAAACTCACCTTGGGGGGGGTGTAAGCTGCCTTGTAGATCTGGCTCTTTTGACCTGCTCCCTTTCCAATTCTTGTGTCCTTCTCTTCTGGCTCTGATCCTCTAATTTTTGTGCAAAATCCTGCATTCTCGCTATGTCCATATCTTTGTTCAAGGAAGCAATGGTGCAGTCTTTGACTAGATACGTATCCAACCTATTTGCAAATCGATGAACTTTATCTTCCATGGTAGCAACTATATTATTAGCATATCTTGCCAGGGAATTAAATTGAAGGCTATACTCCCTTACACTCACATTCCCTTGGTGGAGATTTAAGAACTAATCTGCAGGGGCCTCTCGGATCTCTAATGGCAAATAATGGTCAAGAAATGCCTCTTTGAACTCTTCCCTGGTAGTTGGAGGTGCATTAATGTTCTTAGATTGCTTACAAGCTTCATACCAAAATATAGCTACACCCTTCAACCTATATGTCGCTAACTCAACAGCTTCTGCACCACTCATGTGCATAACATCTAAAGTGCACTGAATCTGATCAATGAAGTCTTGAGGATCTTCATTAGGATCTAATCCCGTGAAGGATGGAGGGTCAAATTAAGAAAATCACGTATTGTTGTGTCGACTACCCTATTTGTACCACCTATACCCATAACTGGACCATCCTACCTTTGACCTTGGCCAGCAACTATATAAGTCAATTGTTGGACTGTATTTCTCAAATATTGCACGGTAGCATTAATAGGTAGTTCTGGGGGAATTTCACTACTTTCGGGTTCGTTAGGAACTGGAGGTGTTAGAGATGTTTGTGATAAAGACTCCTTTTGAAACTCATTTTGTTGCCTGAATAGGTATACCAACCACCACTTCTACTCCCTTGCCTTTACCTTTGTTCCGCCTTGTTTCTTGCATACTTACTATACAAAATAATTTTGGAATTAGACATAATACACCTATTACACTTGACTTTATGGCACGATATAAAGAATGGAAAGAAAGTAACAAGTCCTAAATGTCACATAGCCTCCTGCTTATAATTGTGGTGCACAATACATTGATAAACAAGACTCTACATAGACACGGCTTTGCAGACTCCCTAGGATAACTCGCTCTGATACCACTTCTGTCAAGCCCCAAAGTCCCAATAGGGCGGGCTGGCACCTATTGTCGATAAGGCTTGGGAGAACCAACCTGTATCTATGTGCTTTCTATACATATTATGAGGGGTTTCTATGCTTGACATGCCTTTAAGAAAATAAATAGTGATAACAAGCCAAAAAGAAATGCATATGACTAGGTCGTTCCACGGTGTCTAAAGTACGAGACATGACCACACTTTAATATACATAGTCTATAAAGCCTATAGATAAGATAAAGTATCTGACAAGGGTCAGGATAGGCCCCGCCTCAACTAACTGTAAAATATAAACATATAAGCTCTAGACACACACAAAGCCCAGAGTAACTGGGAACTTGGTATCAGTAGCTAGATATCCTGTACTCCTACTGGGGAGATCTACTAGCACCTGTAGTTGCAGCATGAAATGCAGGTCCCCCATAAGGGACATCAGTATGAGATAATATACTGAATATGTAAGGCAAGATGTAATGTATGTAAAGTAATAACTCAAATTAGACCATACACTGGTGAAAGATTAGAGACCACTTTTGGTTATACTTTGGAATCATGTACTTTATATTCTTTATATTACTTTACCTTGAATATATAATTTGTACACAGCTGTAATACAAATGACTAACTGATCAGTGGTAAACTGTATCGGGATCATCTTTGGCTAGGTTCTTCCTTAACCCCTTGAGCTACCACCCATGATAGGATCGTCCCTGGCTAGGTGATGCTTCCACCTTTCGGGCTACTACCCATCAATAAACAATATACTTTACCTTCAATTGCCTTTGAGATATTTCTTTGGTGGTCATAATATTGGAGGTGTGGACGACATATGTAGCATGTGACATGCAGATAATCATACAAGACAATATAACAATGAAGAGGGTACGTTACATAAATAATAAAATGCGTATGAGATGAAGCAACTCATGAACTTTATTTAGCAACAAGAACTCATGCAACTTGGTATCCAAGTATGTATGCAAATATGAAGGTGAATATCTATGGAAGCATATGAACATGTGCAAGAGTGTGACACAGTTAATAGTTGTGTCAGAGTTAGTAAGTGCCTTTATGTGCCAAAGAAGGATCTATGTTTCATGCCAAACAATATGAAATCACGTAGCCTTACATACCTCATTATATGACCTCATGACTACCTCAAGATAACCTTTACTTCCTCCAAATATTTATCTCCAATATAGTAGGTGATAAAACTAGCATTAGAAGATAATATATACATCGTCGCAACCCAATCACATAAAAACGTATCACACAGGCAGCAAGCGGGTATTTATAAACCCAAACATATTCATTCAACCTTTTCGCCCCTAATCGTATTTTCTAATATGAATTCGCATGTACACATCATGTCCAGCCTATTTTAGTGCCATAACAGTCTTATAATAGCCCACAAAGCATAACACATAACAATTCTACTCAACCTACTAATGGACAACATAATGTTACCTCCCTTCGCTATATTTCGACGTCGATAATTCCAAACCTATCCCAACTCTAACCAAATTGTTCCAACAGAATCTATACATAAAAACCAGCCTTGAACCAATCTCATAATAGCAACAAATCAGTTATTAAGGATATGAGGCAATAGCCTTCCATCCAATAGCCCATAAGTTCATACTAAGTACACGATTTCGATATCATATAAGGACTCACTTTTGTGTACCGTAAAAGTGGTGAAGCAGCCTTGTTACATTACTGTAAAACCAAGATTTGATAAATACATTGGTATTACTTCATAATACAGCCAACCAACAAGATAGAAAACTCTTAATTAATAACAAAAGTGTTCAAGAATCCTTGGGATACATGCTATCCCAAAATTTCCAGCATATGTGTGATTAGCTTGTTTCTTTGGTTTTCATAAACAAACTATACTAAGTGCATAAGTCGATTTACTTACCTTTTAACTCAAGTTTTCGAGCTTATTAAGGGATCCTTGTAAGGTTGTGAAGCTTGTCTTTCACCCTTTGAAAGAGAGCAAAGAATAACCAAGAAAGCAGATTTTTCTTGTCTAAATTGAAATGAATTTAGTGTGTTGTTTTTATCACTCTTTAAAAGCTTTCTTGGAAGACCTTCTCCAGCACTTTTGATCACCTATTAGTACATATTAAGAGGCTGCTAATGCAGCAGGTTGGCCCTCACAATTGGGCCTAATTGGATTCCAAAGTTGATGGACATTGGCTGCCCATTTTTTAAGTTCCACTTAGATAGTTTTGGGCCCAAATAGTCAATTTGGTTGTGATGTATTTAGGCCTTTCTTTATTATTTTTGGGCGAAAAATATAGTCCATTTATGATGCTAAAAAATTATCTAAATTAACACCCTTAACATGGACTTTTAACATAATCAGTTTTGGACAAATTCGACGTCGAGCCTCGTCTCCGTTTAGCTAGCAAATTTAACCTAAGCAAGTAGGTGACTCACCTGCTAACTTACTAAGTCCTACAAGCACCTAAATTCTCTTACTTTATTTAAGGCTGTAATCTCCTCAATTTGGCACAAAATATGTATACACTCAATCCTCTTAAGCATTAAACGCACATATCCCCATATGACATGAGATTCGAGCACTTTTAAAAATGGGCGCTAATTTGACCAAATCATACCATGTTTCATTTGCATTGTACTGGTAAAGGTGTGGCTGTTAACAGGCCATAGAAATATGAGTACTTATGGGTAAAATATGAATGAACTATGAATGAGTTAAATGGGTTAAATTTTCAACTTTTAGTTACTCAAAATCATTGTGTATTCTATTTTTTTTATGTTTGGTTGCCTTATATATTTTGAACAATACTATTTAAATAAATTTATTTTCTTCAAATTAAAGAAAATTAGCATTAAAAGGCAGGAAAATATTTTTCAAGATTCTTCTTTAAACTCAAAATATAATTCTTTTTCTTACCCCACCTCATACTCAAAACCCTCGACTAGCCCCCACCCACACTCCCTCCCTAAAGAAAGTTAATTTAAAAAGTAAAAATAAAAAATTTTCTTTTAGAAAATTAAAAAATGTTTACTCTACCCATACCTCGCGTCCTACACCCAAGAATCCCCTCCCCCTAATCCAAACCCACCCATACCCCCCAAAAAAATTAAACAACAACAACAATAACAACATTCCTAGTGGAATCCCAAGAGTGGGGTCTGGAGAGAATAGAATGTACGCAGATCTTATCACTACCTCGTATAGGTAGAGAGGTTATTTATTGAGAATCCTTGTCTCAAAAACCCATAAGCAGAATAAACTAGATATGGGAAAAGGAAACGAAAAGAAAGGAAACAAAAAGGGCGACTAATAAGGAAAAACAAATGATATTATATAAATACGATAAAATTAACATATCAAGATGAAAAGTGACAACACAAGATATACAAGCAATGTAAGTACGCTCAAAGTAAACAAATATAGGACTAATAACAACAACATACGATGTGAAGATATCACTACTCCTACTGACCTACTATATCACAAAGTCAATTAGCGACATACCCTTACTAACCTTACTCTAATACGCACCCTCCACTATTTTCTATCTAAGGTCATGTCTTCAATGAGATAAAGTTTTGTTATATCCTGTCTGATCACCTCCCTCTAATAGTTCTTTAGTCTGTCTCTGCCCCTTTGCATATAACCTAAATCCAACATTTCGCACCTTCTAACAGGAGTCTCAATACTCCTTCTCTACACATTCCCAAACCAACAAAATCTTGCTTCTCTCATGAATGATCTCATTCCTAATCTTATCACTCCTAGTATATTCATACATATATCTCAACATCCTCATCTCCAGAACCAACATCTTCTGAACATATGAATTGTTAATTGACCAACACTCTACCCTGTATAATAAAGATGGTCTAACCACCATTCTGTAACACTTGCCTTTAAGGCTAGTTGGTATCTTTTTATCAACAGTACTCCTGAGGCAAGCCTCTATTTCATCCATGATTCCCTATTACATTGTATAACATCATCATCGATATCGCCACTGCTCTGAATAATGGACCCAAGATATTTAAAGCTTTTCCTCTTAGGAATAGGTTAAGTGGTAAACTTCACTTCAATGTCTATTGCATCTCTACCAACACTGAATTTACACTCTAAGTATTCTGTTTTGGTTCTACTTAATTTAAACCCTTTGGATTCCAAAGTATCCCTCCAAACCTCTAATCTATCATTAATATTGGTTCTAGTCTCATCAATCATACTATGTCATCAGCAAATAGCATACACCATGGTAACCCCCCCTCTTGGATAAATCGTATCAGCTCATCCACTACCAAAGTAAAAAGAAAAAGGGCTTAACATAGATCCTTGATGGAGTCCTATCTTAACAGGGATCTATATTGTGCAACACTGAATTTACATCTCCACCAAAAAAAATTTTATTTTCGAAAACAATTTCAACTTGTAAAATTTTCAAATCTTTTAACCCTACTATACCCCTTCAACCCTCCCTTACCCACTACCCCTACTAGCCCCTTTCTCCCTCTCCCCTCCCTCTAGGTCCAAAAATAATAATTTAAAAATTTATTATTACGATCTAAGTCTAGGGCCTAGACATGAAATAGCAATTGGAGAATGCAAAGGAACCCCAAACAATCCTCTTAGCATATCAATCACACATTCTTGGCCCCGAAAGGAAAATAACAACAACAAGAGATATAAATAAAGGGAAATAGGACTAAAGGGAAGTCTTTGATAATCATAAAACATTTCAAGAGCCAAGCTCATAGCATAATTACATTTTATATCCAACAACACCTCTAACATAGAATGGTGTGGGGTTCAAGACACTTTCCGAGCTCACCTTCATTAGGATTAAGTTTTCAACATTAAGAGATATCAAATAGTAAGAGCAGAATAGATAGTGTCCCTGGACTTGAGGACTCACCAAAGCTTATCTTTCAAATTACAAAAACTAGCCACGTGGAGGACGATCATAGGTGTTTCGGTCCCTACATGGTAACATCATGTAGGCATAGAGTATGAGTAAGTATATATGAATATATTAAGTATGTAGGACACAATGCAATAAGACATAAGCTAACATAGTCAAAATGCATAACCATAAGCAATGGATAAGTATAATATCTATATGGCATGCATGATCAATACTTGAAGTAAAACATGCTTGTAAATTATATAACTTGCAAAATATATATTATATGTGTGGGAAGAGACCATAACCAACATAAACCAACCGAACTACTATTTGGAATCCAAGGTATGTCACTTCCTCGTAAGGTGATTAAGATATCCACCCCTCAACAAGGTGATTGGAGATGTAACCCACAATAAGGTGATCAAGATATCCACCCCTAAACAAGATGATTGTGTATGTCACCCCCAAACAAGGTGATTGAGGTATCCATCCTTCAACATGGTGATTTGGCACGTCACCCTCTCAAAAAGGTGATCGGGCATGTCACCATCCAACAGGTGTCATCAACTTGCAACATGATAGATACTTTTCATAAATTCAATTGATACATGCAATCCCTTAATCATCATAAAGTCACTTGACTTATAAACCATGTAATAAATCATGAATAACTTGAGAATTCTAGTCAAGACATTTTATCAAAGACTAGATAGATTCATAATGCTAGCTCAAAATTGTGCAATTCAAAAGTGAAATAATGTGGAAAAAACTCAATGTAAATCAACCCACCAATACGTAATAAAACCCTCATGTAGGATACTTTGAAATCCATTATCAAATCTCATAATAGATCATAGTTTTATAGCTTAAAACATGCATAGTCTCAATAAACAAAATAAATTCATACTATAAGCTTGAAATAAATAGGCATGCATAATCAATCACCATTTTATAAAACCCTAACATAAATTATAATCAAAATCCATAATAAGTGGTACTGATAGAAGATATAACTTGAAAACATGTAATTTTCTTAAAAAGGATGTTTGGGCTCCAAGGATGAAAGGACCCAATTGATGAAACCCACATATCTCAAACTGGATTTTCTTGAGATAAGCTTGAAGAGAACTTAGAACTTGAAGAGAATTCCTCGGTTCCAAAGTTAGGATTGAAATCCTTGAAATTTGAATGAGATATTTGGTTAAGTCTTGGAGACGTTTTTAAGAGGGTCTTGAGTGATATAGAGTTAAAAAATGACTAAGTATAAGTATTTTCAAGCATAACTTGGCATGGAGCTATGACCCCAATGCCCTTGGCTGAGATAGAAAAACCAAGGAAAAACTTATACTAGTCTGTATTCAGTCCGAGATGCGGACCATAAGCGAAGGTAATGTTATACTGCTCCACGCCCTAGGTGTATAGTGGCCTGAGCATGGATAAACACTGTTTTTAGCTAGACATGAATTTAACAAATGCATTTAAACATCATTCTGAAAAATCTCGTCATTAATGTCAAAAATCACTATAAGCTTGTTAACATAAATATGAATACATATAAAATGACAAAAGGTTGAAACTTAAGACTTGAAGTCATATAGGGGACTTAAATTAGCACTTTCGGCTTGAGTCGAGTAGAAGAGATATGGATATTGCTTTCTTATGTCCATCTCGACTTCCCATGTGGCACTTTCAACTTGTTGATTTCTCTAAAGGGCCTTAATGGAAGATATATTTTTGTTCCTCAACCTCTTCTCTTGTCTATCCAATATCTCCACCAGGACCTTCTCATAGGTCAAATTATCTTTTACAACACCCATAATATACATGGGAACTATAGCACTTAGGTCACTCACACACTTTTTCAACATGGATAGCTGGAAGAACGGATGAACCATATTCATCTCCATAGCCGACTCCAACTCATAAGAAACCTTACCAACCCTCCTCAAAACCTTATAAGGACCTAGAAATCTTGGGCTTAAATTCCTTTTCTTAAACCACACCCTTCATAGGTGAGGCTTTCAAGTAAACCCAATCACCAACCTTTAACTCAAGATCTCTTCTCCTCACATCAGAGTAGGACTTTTTTCTACTTTAGGATGTTTTCAATCTCTCCCTTATCAACCTTACCTTCTGTAAGGCTTCCCTGACCAAATCCGGACCTAGCAAAGGCATTTTCCTCACTTCAAACCACCCAATTGGGGATCTGCAACGCCTACTATAAAGAGCTTCAAAGGGATCCCTACCAATGCTGAAGTGGTAGCTATTGTTGTAAGCAAATTTAGTGAGTGGAAGATGTTCATCCCAACTACCCTTAAACTCCAAAACATAAGTTCTAAGCATATCCTCAAGGGTTTGGATAGTCCTCTTAGCTTGACCATCCTTTTGAGGGTGAAAGGTAGTGCTAAGCTTCACTTTGATACCAAGACCTCTTTGGAAGGACCTCTAAAAGTGAGAAGTCAATTGAGCACCAAGATCTGAAATAATAAACAAGGGCACCCCATGTAATCTAACCAACTCATATATATACAACGTGACATAATATTCACCACCGTAAGTAGTTTTGAACGGTAAGAAGTGAGCCAAATTTTTTATTCTATCCATAACAACCCAAATAGAGTCAAAATGTTTGCTAGTCTTAGGCAACCCAACCATAAAATCCATGTTGATCTCTTCCACTTTCAAGTAGAAATCTCTATATCTTGGGCTAGGCTACCCGTCCTTTGATGTTCAACTTTCACTTTTTGGCAATTGTGGCATCCAGATATGAACTTGGCAATGTCTCTCTTCAGACCACCCTACCAATACACCTCTCTCAAATCTCTATACATCTTTGTAGAACCGGGGTGAATGGAACAGGACAAATTATGGGCGTCCTTCATAATCATTTCTCTCAAATCAGCAATATTTGGCACACACAGTATACCTTGGTACCTAAGGGCACCATCTCCCCCTTGGGATAAAACCTCCAATTTACCATCTCTCACCAAAGCCTTCAACTCTAGCAAGGTGGGGTCAAGATCTTGTTTTATCTTTACCTCCTCAATCAAGGAAGACTTAGAACCATCTACAATCACTACACCGCCATTATGAATCTCATCCAACCTAACCCCTAATCTAGCCAACGGGTAAACCTCTCTAGCCACCTCTTTGCCACCATCATCAACATGAGCTAAACTACCTATAGACACCCTACTTATAGCATCGACCATAACATTAGCTTTGTTTGGGGTGATAATGCACACTCATATCATAATATTTAAGGATCTCTAAGTACCTTCTTTGTTTCAATTAAGAAATTTTTAGGTGAAGAGTGACTCGTGTGGTCGGTAAACACATCAACATGAACCCCATACAAGTACTAACGCAAAATATTCAAAGCAAATACCACGACCACCAATTCAAAATCATGGGTGGGATAATTCTTCTCATGCACCTTAAGTTGTCTAGAGGCATATGTTATCACCTTACCACTTTATATTAAATACGCACCCCAAACCAATTCTTGAGGAATCACAATATACAACAAATCCCTCCAACCCTTCTTGTAGAGACAAGTATAGTGGAGACAAGTTTTTCTTTCAACGTTTGGAAACTCTTCACACATTCATCAGTCCACACAAATTTTGCCTTCTTTTGGGCCAACTTAGTCATAGGAAAAGCAATAGAAGAGAAACCATTTACAAGCCTTCGGTAATAACCCGCCAAAACCAAGAAACTTCTAATATCCGATGGTGTCAAAGGTATAGGCCAGTTTCTAATTACCTTCATTTTCTTAGGATACACCTTAATGCCATCAACCAATACCACATTTCATAGAAAAGCAACCTCTTTCAACCAAAACTCATATTTCTCATACTTTGCATATAACCTATCATCCTTCAAGATTTGCATCACCATCCTCAAGTGATCCACATGCTCTTCCTCACTATGGGAATAAATCAAGATATCATTAATAAAAATCATCACAAACAAGTCAAGATAAGGCTTAAAGACCATATTCATTAGATCCATAAATATAGCTAATGCATTAGTTAACCAAAAGGACATAACCACAAACTCAAAGTGCCCATACCTAGTCTAGAAAGTTGTCTTGGGAATGTTACACTCCCTCACTTTCACTTGGTGATACCCGGACCAATGATCAATATTAAAAAAGTTACTATCCTCTTGAAGTTGATCAAAAAGGTCATCAATCATTTGTAGAGGGTGTTTGTTCTTTATGGTGACTCTATTACGTTGTTGGTAATCAATGCACATTCTAAGAGAGCTATCTTTTTTCTTCATAAATAATACTGATGCACCTCAAAATAACTTAGGCCTTATACAATCCTTTTCCAACAAATCCCCCAATTGCTCCTTTAACTCTATTGGGGCTATACAGTAAGAGGGAATAGAAATAGGTTGAGTGTAAGAAGGAGGTCTATACCAAAATCTATTTCCCTTACAGGAAGGACACTTAGAAGCTCATTGGGAAAGACATCAACAAAATTGTTAACCATCGAAACCAACTCAATAGGAAGGAATTTGGACTTAACATTCCTAAAACCCTCACAAGATGATAGAGACAAACCTTAGAAGTCAACTTCTGGGCTTTTAGACAAGAAATGAATATACCGTTCACCACCACATCATGACTTTCCCACTCAAGGACGAATTCATTAGGGAACTAGAATTCAACCCTATGGGTTCTATAATTAAATAGAAGCATAATATGTATGCAACCAATCCATCCCAAGAATCACATCAAAATCCACTATATCTAACTCAACAAAATTACAAGGAAAGATTTTATGCAATATGAACACAGGATAATTTCTATAGACTCTTTTAGCAACAATGGACTCACCAATGGGGGTAGACACTTTATAAGGTTCACACAACAATTTGGGACTAATATCAAGCTTTTTGGCAACAAAAGGAGTAATAAAAGAAAGAGTGGCACCCGGGTCTATCAATGCATATACATTAATATCAAAACCCTTTAACATACTGATGATGACATTGGGTACCTCATCCACCCCTTGTCTCCCTTAAAGAACATAGAATCTATTTTGCCTTGGAGTACCCCTTTGTTGGCCTCCTCTTCTCTTAGGACCTACATTTGCACCTTAGCCTTGTGGACGACCATCTCTACCTTCGTTTTGAGCACGAGGACAATTAATCACCTTATGAACTACTTCACCACAACCATAGCAAGTATTAGAGTTCTTCAAAAAAAGGGCCATTATGGTTCCTACCATATCTTTGGCACATAGGGTTAGGCACCCCACCACCACCACCTTAGAATCTCATATTGTCATTAGCAAACCTCTTATTAGTGAAACATCCCAATAATGTGCTTTAGGAATTCCCGTAATTGTAATTTTTATATATCTTAGAATGATCAGGGAAAACAATTGAGTGGGAAATGAATATAACATGAATTTTACAGGACTTGAAGTAAAAAATAATTATTGCTAATTTTCCTTATCTAACACGTATCCGAAACCAGGGCACGATATAGACTGGGTGTGGAGGAGTACAAACATTCCTTTCGTGTTTATCATGACCCAATCATAGGGCCTAGATATGACACGGCAAATGGGTAACTCGAAAGGCCCCAAATAGGCTACTTAACATATCATTACACATCATTGATCGCGAAAGCAATTAAACAACATAATAGAATCAGAAATAGTGGCAAAGAGACCGAAGGAAAGCTTTCGTAGCATAAACATCAATAAGAGAGTCAAACCTTAATACATAACATGTCCAACAACACCTCTACAACAACTACAACAACATGCCTAGTAAAATCCCACAAGTAGAGTTTGGGGAGGGTAGAATGTACGCAGACCTTACCACTACTATAGAAGTAGAGAGGTTATTTCCTGGGAACCCTCATCTCAAAACCGTAGGTAAGAAAGAACTAGATATGACAAAAGAAAGGGAAGAGAATAGATAAAACGACTAATAATGACAATATATAGATAAGATAAACTAACACATAATATGATAAGTAATGCAAACACAAGGAAAAAAACACCTAACCCTACCATTAGCCATCTACTCTAATTTGCGACCTCCACTTTTTTCTATCTAAGGTCATATCCTCAATGAGATCGTGTTCTACTATATCATGTCTAATCACCTCCCTAGTACTTCTTCGGTCTATCTCTACCCCTACGAGTATCTCCCAAAACTAACCTCTCACACCTCCTAACAGGTTCAGCGGTAATCCTTCTCTGCATATGGCCAAACCATCGCAGTCTCGCTTCCCTCATCTTTTCGACCCACCAGGGCCAACTCTAGCTTCTCCCGGATGGTCTCATTCCTAGCCTTGTCACTCCTGGTCTGACCGCACATCTATCTCAGCATCCTCATCTCTACGACATGCATCGTTTGAATATGTGCCTTCTTAATTGGCCAACACTCCACTCTAGACAACAATGATGGTCTAACCACCATTCTGTAAAACTTACCTTTGAGTTTAGGTGTATCTTCTTGTCATATAATACTCCAGAGGCAAGCCTCTATTTAGTCCATGCTGCCCTAATACGATGTATGACATCTTTATCAATATCGCTACTACTCTAGATGATAGACCCCAAATACTTAAAGTTTTCTCTCTTGGGGATAGGTTAAGTGGCAAGCCTCACATCAGAGTTTGCCTCATCTCTCTCAACATTGAATTTACACTCCAAGTGTTCAGTTTTGGTCCTACTCAATTTGAATTCTTTGAACTTCAAGGCATGTCTCCAGGCCTCCAACCTATCATTAACTTTCGTCTGAGTCTCATCAATCAGCACTATGTCATCTAGAAAAAGTATACACCATGGTATCTCCTCTTGGATAGATCTAGTCAGCTCATCCATCGCCAGGGCAAACAAGAAAGGGCTCAATATAGATCCTTGGTGGAGTCCCATCTCAATAGAAAAATACTCTGAGTCTCCTCCCACTATTCTTACCTAAGTTTTGGCTCCATCGTACATGTCCTTAATTACCCTGATATATACCTTTGGGACACCTTTAACTCTAGACACCTCTGTAAGACATCTCTTGGAACTTTATCGTATGCCTTCTCGATATCAATGACCACCATATCAAGATCCTTCTTTCTTTCCCTATACTTCTCTACTAACCTCCGAACAAGATGAATTGCTTCAGTAGTCGACCACCCCGGCATGAATCCAAACTAGTTCTCCGAGATAGATACTACTCTATGCACCCTCATCTCTACTACTCTCTCCAACACCTTCATAGTATGGCTTAACAACTTGACACCCCTATAATTGTTACAACTTTAAGTATCTCCCTTATTCTTGTACAATGGAACCATTGTACTCGTCCTCCATTCATAAGGCATCTTGGCAGTCTTCATAATAACATTGAATAGTCTAGTCGACCATTTAATGCCATCCTTGACCATGTTCTTCCAGAGGTCTACCAGAATATCATCAGGCCCGATCACCCTTCCTCTCTTCATCATACTAATAGCCCATCTTACCTCCTCAACTCTGAAATGCCTGCATTACCTAAAATCATGATGGGTTTCAAAATGTGCCAACTCACCCAGCTCAATATCTCTATCTCTTTTTTCATTTAAGAGTTTATAGAAGTAAGCTTGCCACCATAATTTAATGAAAATGTCATCCACCAACACCTCGCCCTCTTCATCCTTGATGCACTTCACTTGGTCCAAGTCATGAGCTTTCTATTCTCTTATTTTAGCAAGCCTATACAATCTTTTTTCCCCGCTTTTATCACTTAACTCTTCATAAAGGCGCTCAAAAGCTACTGACTTTACATTTGTCATTGCCATCTTTGCTTCTGACTTAGCCGTCTTATAGATTATCTTAAGCTTTTGCTTTTCATCTTTATCCCTAAACTTTAACCACTCCGTGTAAGTTACCTCCTTATCATTCACTTTACCCTAGACTTCATCATTCCACCACCAATTGCCTTGACGTCCACCAAAGATCCCTCTCAAAACCCCTAATACCTCGATAACTAGCTTTCTTTTGTAACTAGTAGTCGTGTCCCACATACTATTCATATTAACTTCACTACTCCACGCCTCTAAGTTTCTCAACTTTTCTTCCATCTTACGAGAAAGGGCAAGAGTAAGGCCTCCCCATCTAATCCTAGGTTGGGCATACAGAACCTTCTTCTTCTTTTCTCTCTGGATCCCCACATCCATCACTAAAAGACTATGTTAAGTAGAAACATGCAGACTCAGAATAACCTTGTGATTCTTACATAAGCTTCTATCGCCCTTTCGGAGAAGTAGGTAATCTATCTGAGTCTTAGCTACCACACTACAGAAGGTAATCAAGTGTTTTTCCCTCTTTGTGAAACACGAGTTAGCAATCACTAACTTAAAGGCTTTGGCAAAATCCAAGAGAGACATCCCACTTCCATTCCTCTCCCCAAAACCAAAGCCTCCATGAACCCCTTCAAACCCACTAGTAGTTACCCCATATGCCCATTAAATTCACCCCCAATGAAAATTTTTTCGTCTCTATGCCTCTCACAATGTCATCCAGATCATCCTAAAAGAGCCTTTTGACTTCCTCTTCTAGGCCTACTTGGGGAGCATAGGCACTAACTACGTTCACCACATGTCTACTAACCACAATTTTGATAAATATCATCCTATCATTAACCCTTTTAACCTCAACAACATACTCCCTCAAACCCTCATCTACTGAGATACCCACATCATTTCTATCCCTAGAACCACCCGACTACCACAACTTAAGCCCATCCACATCCCAAACCTTCGTACCTACCTATCTGGTCTCCTGGACACACGCTATATTAATATGTCTCCTCATAAGACACTTCACTAACTCTATTAATTTTCCTGTCAATGATCCTATATTTTATGACCTGGCCCATAACTTGAATAACCCCGTGTATCCCTTACCACCCCTAACCCTAACCTCTAGCCGCAACCGATGACATAACCCTAGTCCACCATAAGGTCCCGACGCCAGTATCTAAAAAAACTAAAAACTCTCTAAGCTATAAATCCGGGAAATACAAGTAAAAAAGTAAGTAATCTAGGGAGTGTACACGTAACAGTAAACAAAGAAACTACCAACAACAAGAAGAAACCCAAAAATAATATGTTGTACAGCCCAGAGCTAATATGTAATCAGTAATATCCAGCAATATGTAATAGCTACCCAGCACTATACTCACGTTATGTAACAAATAACCCATAATAACAATAAGAACAGATAAGATATAAGTAGAAAGTATCATGTAGTAAGGAAATAACAATTAGTGATCGGGGAAAGTACTAAAAAAATACAAATATCTAACAATAATCAGAGCTATAAATAACAGTGATACAAATGAAAATATAGATAAAGAGAATTATAAAAGTAATCAACCTAGGAATCCATAGCAAAGACGGTCAAAATCAAGAAGTACAGAGAAAAACAAAGAATTTCAAAAACAAGAAATACAAAAAAATGGAGTAACGAAGGAACCTGGACTGTCGAAAAGTCAAAGTTGGAGATTGCCATCGAATGTCAAACTCTTGTTTGCTAAAATTTGCTTCAGTACTCGCCGAAGTAGATCGACGTGAAGTCGACAAGGTGAGCTTTGTAGGAACCTTGAAAATGAAGAAGATCCAAAAAAAATGAGAAATTGGAGCAGAGCTGGAACAATGTCATCCGGAATGATGGCTGGCAAGTAGGGCCCGTAGAATCTTCAAGATGAAGAATAGAATCTGATCTGATATTGCCAAAAATTCAATGTTAATAGTCAAAAAGACCACAACTCTTAATAGATCTCGATTTATAGGTATGTATTTATCGAATAATCAATGTTCTAGTGAGTTTCTGGATGCTACTTTCACCAGAATGAAGTCGATAGAAGAAAAAAAGGAGAATAGAAAGAAGAATCCAGAAATAACACACCGTCTAACAACACCTCTACTACATAAATAAGAGCAGGGGATAAGACAAGTAACCAGGCTCAACCTCATAGTCAATACATACATAAAAGAAAGATAGTCTTAGTAAATAGCATGAGATCATGGACATTGTCCCCGAAATAGAGGATTGACCAACTAGCTTGAGAGAAATCATACTAGCCACGTGAAAGAAGATGCTCAAGCTGGGCTCTAGTTCCTACATGGTAACATCATGTAGGCATAGATTATGCAATAGTAAGTCTGAATATACTAAGTGTGTAGGATGCAATTCAACAAGAGATAGGAAACATAATCGATATGCATAATCGTAGGTAACGAGTAGCATATAACAATATGTCATGCATGGAAGATACTTGAAGTAAATCATGCCTACATAGAACATTATACAGGTGTAAGGAGAAACTAATATTAGTGAATATCCAAGGCCTACTGCCTACTTGGAGAAGCTAAAAAGGTACAAACCCCTTAATATGGTTAATGATGTACAAACCTGAAATGACCCCAAAAGTACCCAAAAATGTGCCTTAGAAGTGCCCAAATTGTAATTTTCATATATCTCAAAAATTCGTGCATGATATCAAAAATTTGACTTTATATTCTTATTCAGGAGATCAAATTGAGTGGTCAATGGGTCTAACCCCAATTTAAGAGCACCAAATGTCATTTCCAGAGATGATCCGCGTCCCTGGCGGGACGTGACAAGGGGGCCCTATAGTGTATTTTGTACACTATTTTTCTTGTGTAGTCCAAGGCCTTTGGATCTTAGGTCTAAGTATTCCCATCCATGTAAATACATATACTTAGTCTTGTTTCACCCTCAGATAATTTAAGACATTCCAAATACTCTCTTAAACACTTACAATATTTCATCTCAAAATTTTAAGACTCAAAAATTCATTCCGATTTCAAGGTTCTCATTCAAGCTTCAAGTCTCCATATCCAATCTTCTTCAAAGATTCTCCTAAGTCAAGGTATGTGGGTTTCTTCAATGGCTTCCTTTCACCCATTATATCCAAGCTCTCTTTTACCTAAAATTGCATGAATAAAAATTAATTTACTCATGAGTCTTATCTATTATAAATTTTACTGCACACTATATTGGGGATTCATGAAATTATGGTTGGTTTAGCATGTTTTGAGCTATGAATATAAGGTTTATTATGAGATTTGATGAAGGACTTTGATATATATATTGCCTGAGGGTGTTACTAAGTATCTATTGATGGTTTTACAATGATTTTGCTGCATGATTTCACTCTTGAAATGAATAGTTTTAGACTAGTACTACACATCCACCAAGTGTCTGATAAAATGTTCGGGTTATGATTTCTTGAGGAATTAAAGGTCCAGTGCATATATTATGAATTGAATGACCATACGATGATGAAATAGATGTGTGTATGCATTATCTCTATGTTGTGGGGAAAATGACTAAACCTCGCTCGGGAGGTTATAGGCCCGGGTAACCATGTTAAGGAGTTTGTACCTTGAACGCTTGCTTAGGAGGTGATAGGCCTGTGCAACCATGTCAAGGGGTTTGTACCCTAATAACTATGTTGGGGGATTTATACCTCATCAACCATGTTGGGGGGTTGTGCCTCATCAACCCTGTTGGGGGGGTTTGTACCTCATCAACCACATAAAGGAGTTTGCACCTTATGTGCCTCTCTAAGGAGGTGTTAGACCTTGGATATTCACTAAACTGGTCTCTCCTTACACATGGATTATGTTCTACATAGGTATTGTTTACTTCAAGCTAATTCATATATGCCATATTGTTATATGTTTTTTCATTTCCTATGTTATACATTTTGATTATGGTGCTTATCAGTTGTTGCATTATATCCTACATACATAGTACATTCAAATGTATTTAACACATACTCCATGCCTATATGATGTCAACATGTATGAAACGGAGCCCCGCTCGAGCATCCCCATCCATGTGGCTAGTACACTTCCACTTAAGCTTATTGGTGAGTCCTCCATTCTGGGGAAGTTGCTTATGATATCATGCTATGCTCTAAGACTATTCCTTCTTTTATGTAATTATTGACCATGCGGGTGAGCCCGATTTCTTGTCTTGGTCCCCACTCTTATCTATGTAGTAGAGGTGTTACTGGATATATCCTATGTAATGTTATGAGCTTGACTCTTTTGACTATTGTTGTTATGATATGAATGATGTCCCTTAGCCCCGATTATACCGATTTCTACTCTTTTATTTCTAACTAATTCCTTTCATGACCAAGGATGTGTAATGCTATACGAAGCGGCTAGCTTGGGATCCCTTCGGGTTTCCCTTATGCATGTCACATTTAGACCCTAGACTTGGATCATGACAAACCCAATATCAGAGCACTGGGTTATTAGGTCCTTGGGGTCTAACACACTGCGTCGATTAAAGCTTTGTTCATGGTTTTATTGTGCATCACAACTATGAGCTAGAGGCTTTAAGCCATTTAGGAAATATTTCCCTTCTTCTTACTATATGTCGTGTTATAGGAGTTAAAGTAAGGTTTTCCCCTAATAATTGTCCTTCGTTATACTAGATCATGCTTAAGACTAGAGGGAGACGAACTCGCACACCCGAGAAGCAACTGACTAATAGAGAGCTCCAGGATGCTCTCACTTTTGTTGCACATATTATGACTAACCAAGCAAACCAAGGGGCACAATCCCATCATGCTCCTACACCAGCATCTTGAGTGAGATATTTCATAAGGATGAATATCTCAGAATTTCATGGGTCAATGGCGAGTGAGGACCCTCAGGAATTCATTGATGCGGTTTGTAAGATTTTAGCTTTCATGGGGGTGAGTTTAGAGGATAAGGTGGAGTTACCAGCCTAAAAACTCAAAGGGGTAGCACAAATATGGTACAACCAATGGAAGGAGGAGAAAGGAGTAAATAATATGGTTCTATGGGAAGAGTTCAAGGCGCCCTTTCTTAATCGATTCTTCCCTCTTGATCTTAGGGAAGCCAAATTGGTGGAATTTATGAATTTGAGACAAGGATCTATGAGTGTGAGGGAGTATACCCTCAGGTTCAACCAACATTCAAAATATGTTCCATATTTGGTGGCTAACTCAAGGTCTAGGATGAACAAATTTATAATGAGTATTTTTTGACTTAGTGAGTGAGGAGTGCCGATCTGCCATGTTGATTAGTGACATGGACTTGTCACATTTGGTTACCTATGCTAAGCAAATAGAGGTGAAAAAGTTAAGGAAGAAAAAGGGTAATGAGGCATAGAGGGCCCATTTTGAGGGAAAGTTCCACAGTCGAAAGGGAGGCCAACTCCATTAAGGTCAAGAATCTTCTCATAAATTTCAGAAGAGGTTGCCAATGATTTTCCAGGGGCTCAAGGTGTTGGAGGTATGGTTCCTAATAGTGGGTGTCCAAAATGTGGTAGGAGTCGTAGTGGCCCCTGCTTGAGGGACACTAATGCTTTCTATGGTTGTTGGGAGGTTAGGAATAAGGTGATGGATTACCACTAAAATGACAAAAGGGATAACAAAGTTCGTCCATAAGGTGCTAATACGGTTCCTTTTGTAAGAGGTGGCTAACAAAATGGTGCCCCATGGCATAATTGGTTTTATGCTTTGCATTGAAGATAAGGGGTTGATGAGGTGCTCAAAATGTTTTGATTTTGATATGTGTGCATTGATTGATCTAGGTGTCATTCTTTCTTTTGTTACCACCTTTGTTGCCAAAAAGTTCAATGTTGAACCCGAATTATTGGGTAAGTCATATGAGGTGTCTCTTCTTATTGGTGCCTATTGTTGCTAGGAAGGTTTATAGAGATTATCCCATTTGCATTTTGCATACAATATTGCCTTGTGATCTTGTTGAGTTAGACATAGTTGATTTCGATGTCATTCTTGGGATGGATTGGTTGCATGCACACTATGGTTCTATTGATTATAGAACCCTTAGGGTCAAATATCAATTCCCAAATGAACCTCTTCTTAAGTGTGAGAGCCATGATGTGGTGTTCAAGGGTAGGCACATCTTTTGCATTAAAGACCGTAAGTTGATCTCTAAGGAGTGTCTTTACCATCTTGTGAGGGTTAGGGATGTAGGGCCCAAAGTACTTCCCATAGAGTCAGTTCTAATTGTAAATGAGTTCCTTCTTCTCTTTCAAAATGAGCTTCCCGGTGTTCCTCTCTAAAGGAAAATAGATTTTGGTATAGACCTCCTCCCCGATACTCAACCCTTTTCTATTTCCCCTTACCGTATAGCCCCCTTAGAGTTAAAGGAGTTAAAGGATCAATTCAGGGATTTGTTAGAGAAGGGTTTTATTAGACATAGCCAATTACCTTAGGGTGCTCCAATGTTGTTTGTGAAGAAGAAGTATGGGTCTCTTAGAATGTATATTGACTACTGGCAACTTGATAGGGTCACCATCAAGAACAAGTATCCTCTTTCGAGGATTGATGATTCGTTTGACCAATTGCAAGGGGCTAGTCATTTCCCCAAGATTGATCTTCAGTCTGAGTACCATCAAGTGAAGGTGAAGGAGTATGATATTCCTAAGATAACATTCTGGACAAGGTATGGGCATTATGAGTTGATTGTGATGTCATCTAGGTTAACCAATGAACCAGCCATCTTCATGGATCTAATGAATAGGGTTTTTAAACCCTACCTTGATTCGTTTGTTGTGGTGTTCATTGATGGTATTTTGATCTATTCACAAAATGAGGAGGAGCATATAGGTTATTTGAGGGTAGAGTTACAAAGGTTGAGGGTAGAGTAATTGTATGCTAAATATGAGAAGAATGATTTTTTGTTGAAAGAGGTTTCCTTCCTAGGTCATGTTGTGTTGGGGATGGTATTATGGTGGATCCTAAGAAAATGGATGTGATTATAAATTGGCCTAGACCATTGATCCAGTTGGATATTAGGAGTTTCTTGGGCTTAGCAGGATAGTATTAGAGATTCATGAGTGGGTTTTCTGCTATTGCTTCTCACGTGAAAATATTAACTCAAAAGAACGCTAAGTTTGAAAGGACCGATGAATGTGGGAGGAGCTTCCAAACCTTGAAATATAAGCTTTTGTCCGCTCCTATTTTGTCACTACCAGAATGGTTAGCGGGATTTGTTGCGTATTGTGATACTTCTAGAGTTTATTTGGGTTGTGTTCTAATGCAAAATGGTAAGGTCATAGGCTATGCTTCTAGGCAACTCAAAGTGTATGAAAAGAACTATCCTACCCATGATCTTGAGTTTAGCTGACGTGGTCTTTGCTTTAAAAGTTTGGCATTACTATTTATATGGTGTGCATGTTAATATATTCACTTATCATAAAACCCTCCAATATGTCTTCACCCTAAAAGATCTCAACTTGAGGCAAAGAAAGTGGTTAGAACTTCTTAAGGACTATGATATTAGTGTGTGTTATCATCCCAGTAAGGTTAATTTGGTGTCAGATGCTTTGAGTAGGGTATCTATGGTTAGCCTAGCTAATATTGATAGTGGTGATAAAGCGATGGCTAGGGAGGTGAATTGGTTGGCTAGATTAGGGGTTAGGTTGGAAGAGGTTGGTAATGGTGTTGTTGTTGTTGATGGTTCTAAGTCTTCCTTGGTTAATGAGGTGATAGCAAAGCAAGAGCTTGATCCCTCCTTCTTAGAATTAACGACCTTAGAGAAAGAGGGTAAGGTGGAGGCTTTCTCTTAAGGGAGAGATGCTGCCCTTAGGTACCAAGGTAGGTTGTGTGTGTTTTATGTTGATACCTTGAAGGACAAGATTCTTGATAAGGCTCATGGTTCTTCTTAAACTATTCACCCCAGGTCTACTAAGATGTATAGGGATTTGAGAGAGGTGTATTGGTGGGGAGGCATTAAGAGGAACAGTACCAAATTTGTATCTAGTTGCCATAGTAGCCAACAAGTCAAAGCCAAACATCAAAGGCTGGTGGCCTAACCCAAGACAAAGAGATTCCTACTTGGAATTGGGAATAGATTAATATAGATTTTGTTGTTGGGTTGCCCAAGACTAGAAAGGGTTTTGATTCAATATGGGTTGTGGTTGATAGCATGACAAAATTGGCTCATATTCTATCGGTTAAGACTACATATAGGGCTGAAGATTATGCTGGATTGTACATTCATGACTTAGTGAGGTTGTATGGGGTTTATTTGTCCATTATGTCGGATCATGGTGCATAATTAACTTCACACTTTTGGAGGTCCTTCCAAAGACGTCTTGGAACCAAAGAAAAGCTTAGTATGACTTTCACCCTCAAATGGATGGCTAAGCCAAAAGAACTATCTAAACACTTGAGGACGTGCTTAGGGCTTGTGTTTTAGAGTTTAAGGGTAGTTGGTATGATCATCTTCCATTGATTGAGTTTTCATACAACAATAGCTATCATTCTAGTATTGGTATGGCTCCTTTTGAGGCTCTCTATGGTATATATTGTAAAGCACCGGTTTGGTCGTTTGAGGTTGGAGAGGTGACTTTACTGGGTCTTGATCTATTCGTAAATGATATGGAGAAAGTAAGGATGATTAGAGAAATATTGAAAACTTTCCAAAGTCACAAAAAAGTCTTATGCAGATGTAAGGAGAAGGGGTCTTGAATTCAAGGTTGATGATTGGGTTTATTTGAAGGTGTCACCCAAGAAAGGTATGGTCTATTTTGGTAACAATGGTAAGTTAAACCATAGATATGTGGCTCCTTATAGGGTGATAAGAAGGATTAGTAAGGTTCCCTACAAGTTGGATTTGCCTAGAGAAATAGAATTGGTTCATCCAGTCTTTCATGTGTCTATGTTGAGGAAGTGTGTGGGTAATCCTGTGCCTCTTTATGTTGTGAGTTTAGTTGAAGACAACTTGACATATGATTAAGTTCCAGTAGATATCTTGCTTAGAAAAGTGAAAAGGTCAAGGAACAAGGATGCTATTCTGTTAAGGTCCTTTGGAGGAACAAACAAGTCGAAAGTGGTACTTGGAAGACCGAAGCGGATATGTAAATGTGATACCCTTATCTTTTCCATCTTACTCAAGCCTAAGGTACTAACACTATGTCTTATATATGATTTCATGTCTCATATTCAAGCCCCTAAGTCATTCGCATGCATTCATTTTTATATCGCCGTAAGACATGGTGATTTTACACTTATTATGAGATTTTGAAAATAATATTTTGAGTGTGTTGACGCATTCCTATTGGGGATAATATCTTTATGAATACTCTTCTCACGTACATCTCTTTGACATTCAGGGATGAATATTCCCATGGGAGAGATATTGAAATGACCCCAAAAAGTGCTTGAAAATGTTCCCCCGAAGTGCCTGAAATCGTAATTTCCATATATCTCAAAATCCATGCATAATATCATAAATTCGACTTATAGTCATTTTTAAGGGGTCAAATTGAGTGAAAAATAGGTCACAAAAATGAGATTTCCAGAGACAATCTACGTCTCTTGTGCGACACGCCAAGGGCGCGCTACAGTGTATTTTGTGCACTGTTTTTCTTGTCCAATCCAAGTCCTTTGGGTCTTGGGCCTAAGTGTTCCCACGCTTGAAAATCCCTATACTTGACTTTATTTCACCCGAATATCATTCAAGATATTCTCAAATACTCACTCAAACACTTAGATAATATTTTACCTCCAAATTTCAAGTGTCAAAACTTCATCCACATCTCAAGGTTCTCATTCAAGCTTCAAGTCTCCATCTCCAATCATCTGCAAGGATTCTCCCAAGTCAAGGTATGTTGGTTTATTTAATGGGTTCCTTTCACCTATGATACCCATGCTCTCTTTTACCTAAAAATGCATGATTCAAACTTGATTTACTCATGAGTATTATCTATTATGAATTTCAACTACACACTTATTGGGGTTTTATGAAATTATGGTTGTTTTTAGCATGCTTTGAGCTATGAATCTAAGGTCTATTGTGAGATTTGATGAAGGGCTTTGATGCATATTGCTTGAGGGTGTTACTACATATCTATTGATGGTTTTACAATGATTTTACTTGCATGATTTCACTCTTGAAATGCATAATTTTACACTAGCACTATGCACCTATCAAGTTTTTGATAAAATATTTGGGTTATGATTTCTTGAGGAATTAAAGGTCCAGTGCATTTATTATGATGAATTAAATGACTATATGATGATGAAAATAATGCATGTATATGATATTATCTATATGTTGTGTGGAAAATGACCAAGCCTCACTTGGGAGGTTATAGGCTCGGGTAACCATGTTGAGGATTTTATACCTCGATCACCTCACTAGGGAGGTGGCAGGCCCATGAAACCATGTCGAGGGCTTTGTACTTTGATTACCACATTGGCAAATTTGCACCTCATCAACCATATTGGGACGTTTGTACCTCATCAACCATATTAGGGAGTTTGTACCTCATTAACTACATGAAGGGGTTTGTCTCATGTGCCTATCTAAGGAGGTAGTAGGACTTGGATATTCACTAAAGTGGTCTCTCCTTACACATGGATTATGTTCTATATAGGCATGGTTTTACTTCAAGTATCATTCATACATTCCATATTGTTATATGCTTATTCATTACCTATGTTATACATTTTGATTATGGTGCTTATCACTTATTGCATTGCATTCTACATACTTAATACATTCGAACATACTAATGCATACTCTATTTGTACATTATGTCACCATGTAGGAACCGGAGCCCCGTTTGAGCATCACCATCCACATGGCTAGTACGCTTCCACTAAAGCTTGTTGGTGATTCCTCCATTCCAGGGATGTTGCTTATGATATCATGCTATGGTCTAAGACCATTCCTTCTTTTATGTTATTATTGACCATGAGGGTGAGCTCGATTGCTTGTCTTGGCCTCCGCACTTATCTATGTAGTAGAGATGCTGTTGGACATGTCATGTGTAATATTATGAGCTTTACTCTGTTTACTCTAGTTGTTATGATATGAATGATGTCTCTTAGCCCTGGTTATCCCGATTTCTACTCTTATGTTGCTATTTTATTGCTTACGCGACCAAGGATGTATAATGATGCGATAAGAGGCTTACTTGGGGTCCCTTCAGGTTCCCCTTGTGTTGTTCTATGTCTAGGCTATAGGCTTTAGTCGTGACAAAATCTCTCAACATGGTAGATAAGGTACAAACCCATCGACATGGTACAAAGGTACAAACGCCTTGACATGGTTATCAAGGTACAAACCCCTTGTTCTGGGTGCATGAGCCTAACACCTACCGGGCGAGGTGATCGAGGTACAAATCCCTCAACATGGTTACCTGGGCCTATAACCCCACAAGTGAGGCTTCATCAATTCTCGACACTATAGAGATAATATCTTATATATACATTCCTTTCATCATCATAAAGTCATTCAACTCATGAGACATGCATTGTGCCTTCAATTCCTTAAGAAATCATAACTGGACATTTCATCGAACACTTGGCGGTTATGTAGTACTAGTGTAAAACCATACAATTTCAGAGTCAAATCATGCTGGAAAATTTACTATAACACCATCAATATATACTTGGTAACACCCTCAAATAATATAAATCAAAATCCTTCATCAGATCATACAATAGCTTAGATTCATAGCTCAAAACATGCTATAACAATCACTATTTCATGAAACCCCAACATAGTGTGTAGTGAAATTCATAATAAGTAAGTCCCATGAGTAAATCAATATTAAATCATGCAATTTAGGTAAAAAGGAAGCTTGGGCACCATGGGTGAAAGGACCCAATGGTTGAAACCCACATACCTTAGCTTTGGAGAATTTTTGAAGAAGATTGGAAATGGATACTTGAAGCTTTTGTGAAATCCTTAAGATCCGTATTGAGTTTTGTGACTTGACTTTTTAGATGAAATATTTTCTAAGTGGTGAGAGAGTATTTGGGAATGTCTTGAATGATATGAAGGTAAAATATGGCTAAGTATAGGTATTTTCATGTATGGGAAGGCTTAGGCCCAAGTCCTAAAGGACTTGGACCAGATAGGAAAACTAGCACATTTTAACACTGTGGCGCGCCATTGGTACGTCGCACTAGAGGCGCAAATGCTTATTGGAAATTTCATTTTTGCGATTTTCAAATTTTGATATGGCAGCTTTTAAATTGGGGTTAGAACAATTTCCTATTCAATTTTGCCCTCTGAACAAGAATATGACGTCAGATTTTCGATATCATGCATGAATTTTGAGATATATGAAAATTATGATTTCGGACACTTCCAAGGCATATTTTTAGGAACTTTTTGGGGTCATCTCAATATCTCCCCCTTGGGAACATTCGTCCCTGAATGTCAAAGAGAGATACATGAGAAATGTAAACATGACAATTTTATCCCACCTAAGGATACAACAATGCACTTAAACATCATTTCAAAAATCTCAACATAAGTGTAAATTCATCATGTACTTGTCAATTTAAATGTGAACGTATGCAATGACATGAGGGCTGAACTTAACACATGAAATTACATAGGGCACTAGATTAATACCATAAGCTTTAGTGGAGTGGAAAAGGTAAGGATATCTCTTTTGAATGTCCCCTTCGGTTTCCCAAGTGGCACTTTCAACTTGTTGATTCCTCCAAAGGACCTTGATGGAAGCCATATCCTTGTTCCTTAACCTTTTCACTAATCTATCCAAAATCTAAATTGAAACCTCTTCATCAGTCTAATTATCTGCAACAACACCCACAACATCAAAAGGCACAATATCATTAGGGTCCCCGGCATATTTGCTTAACATGGATACATGAAAGACTGGATAAACCAAATCCATCTCACTAGGCAATTCCAACTCACAAGCTACCTTGCCAATCCTCCTCATTACCCTATAAGGACCCACATATCTTGGACTCAGCTTGCCCTTCTTACCAAAATAAAGCACACTCTTTATAGGTGACACCTTCAAATAGACTCAATCACCAACTTTGAATTCAAGATCCCTTCTCCTCACATCGGTATAGGACTTTTGGCAACTCTAGGCCATTTTCAACCTTTCTATGATCATCCCAACTTTTTCAAGAGCCTCCAGAACCAGATATGGTCCCAAAAAAGCCACCTCTCCAACATCAAATCACCCAACTGGCAATCTAAAATGTTGACTATAGAGAGCCTCAAAAGGAGCCATACTGATGCTAGAATGCTAGCTATTGTTATAAGCAAACTCAATCAATGGAAGATGGTCATCCCAACTACCCTTAAGCTCCAATAAACAAGACCTAATCATATCCTCAAGTGTTAGAATAGTTCTTTCTGCTTGGTCATCCGTTTGCGGGTGAAAGGCCATATTAAGTTTAACTCTTGTATCAAGACCCCTTTGAAATTACCTCCAAAAATATGAAGTAAATTGAGCACCGTAATTTGATATAATAGACATAGGAACCCCATGCAACCTCACCAGGTCATGAATGTACAACCTAGCATAATCTTCAGCCATATGTGGTCTTAATCGGTAGAAAGTGAGCTGATTTTGTCATTCTATCAACCATAACCAAAATAGAATTAAAATTGTTTCTAGTTTTGGGCAACCCAACCACAAAATCAATATTAATCTCCTCCCACTTCCAAGTAGGAATCTCTCTGTCTCGTGCTAAGCCACCCGATTATTGGTGCTTGGCTTTGACTTGTTGGCAACTATACAACTAGATACAAATTTGGTAATGTCCCTCTTCATGCCTCCCTACCAATACACCTCTCTCAAATCTCTATACATCTTAGTAGAATTGGGGTGAATAGAATAGGAAAAACCATGAGCCTCATGAAGAATCTTTTCTCTCAAGCCATCAACACAAGGTGCACATAATCTACCTTGGTATCTGAGGGTACCATCTCCCCCTTGTGAGAAAACCTCCACCTTACCACCTTTTACCAATGCTTTCAATTCCAACAAAGTAGGATCAATATCTTGCTTAGATTTCACCTCCTCAACCAATGAAGATTTAGAACTATCATCAACAACAACACAAACATTATCAATCTCTTCGAACCTAACTCCCAATCTAGGTAACCGATGGAACTCTCTAGCCACCCCTCTGCCACCATCATCAAAATGCGCTAGACTACCCATGGACACTCTACTCAAAGCATCGACCACCACATTAGCCTTACTGGGATGATAATGCACACTCATGCCATAGTCCTTAAGAAGTTCTAACCACCTTTTTTGCCTCAAATTGAGATTTTTTTGAGCGAAAACATATTGGAGAATCTTATGATTGGTGAACATATCAAGATGCACCCTATACAAATAATAATGCCATATCTTTAATGCAAAGAACACCGCTGCTAGTTCAAGATCATGAGTAGGATAATTCTTTTCATGTACTTTGAGTTTCCTAGAATCATAGTCTATTACCTTACCATTTTGCATCAGCATAGAACCCAAACTAACCCTAGAAGCATCACAATACATAACAAATCCTTCTAGCCCTTCCAGTAGTGACAAAATAGGAGCGGATATAAGTTTATCCTTCAATGTTTGCAAACTCTTTTCACACTCCTCGGTCTACACAAATTTGGCTTTCTGTTAAGTCAACTCATTCATAGGAGAAGCAATAGAAGAGAACTCATCTAAACCTCCAGTAGTAACTTACTAAGCCAAAAAAGATCAAAATATCCGATGGGGTCAATAGTCTAGGCTAATTTTTAATCACACCCATGTTCTTAAGATCTATCTCAGTACTATCCCCCGATACCATATGACCTAGGAAGGCAACCTCTTTCAACCAAAATTCAAAACTTCTCATACTTTGCAGACAACTTCTCTTCCCTCAATATTTGTAGCACTGCCCTCAAATGGACCATATGCTCCTCCTTACTATACGAATAGATCAAAATATCATCAATGAAAACCACAACAAATGAATCAAGGTAGGGTTTGAAGACCCTATTCATAAGGTCTATGAAACTCGGTGCATTGGTCAACCTAAAAGATATCACAACAATCTCATAATGCTCATACTGGTCTAAAAGGCTATCTTGGGAATATTACACTCCCTTACCTTCACTTGATGGTACCCGGACCAAAGATCAATCTTAGAGAAGTGACTAGCCCCTAGCAATTGGTTAAACAAATCATCATTCAATGAAAGAGGATACTTATTCTTTATTCTAACTCTACTGAGTTGCCGGTAGTCTATACGCATTCTAAGGGACAAATCTTTTTTCTTCACAATCAACACTGGTGCACCCCAAGGTGATTGGCTAGGTCTAATGATACCCTTCTTCAAAAAATCCCTCAATTGCTCCTTAAAATCCTTTAACTGCGCCAAGGCTATGCGTTAAGGGGGAATAGAAATGGGTTGAGTATAGGGAGGTCTATACCAAAATTTATTTCCCTTTCGGGAGGAACACCGAGAAGGTCATTTGGAAAGATATCAAGGAAGTCATTTACAATCGGAACTGATTTATAGGAAGAACCTTGGATGCCATATCCCTAACCCTTACAAGATGATAAAGACACCCCTTAGAGATGAACTTATGGGCTTTAGTACAAGAGATGAATCTACCGTTGACCACCACATCATAACTCTCCCACTCAAGCATGAGTTTATTTGGCAATTGGAATTCGACACTATGGGTTCTACAATCAATAAGGGCATATTATATATGCAACTAAGCCATCCCAAGTATGACATCAAAATCCACCATTTCCAACTCAATAAAGTAACAAGAAAAATCTTATGAAAAATGCAAACGAAACAATTTCTATAAACCTTTCTAGCAACAATAGATGCACCAATAGGAGTAGACACCTCATAAGACTCACACAATGATTCAGCTCAATGTGGAACTTTTTGACAACAAAGGGGGTAACAAAAGAAAGAGTTGCACCTGGATCAATCAATGCATACACATCAAAATCAAAGACTATTAACATACTGGTGACAATATCGGGACTCTCTTCAACCCTTTGCCTCTTTTGGAGTGCATAGAACCAATTATGCCTTGGGACACCATCTTGTCGGCCAACTCTCCGCAAAGGAACCATATTAGAACCTTGTGGAAAAACCTCCTTACACTTGTTGCAATTTCAAGATCAATCCATCACCTTATGCTCGACTATCCCACAACTATAACAAGCATTAGTATCCCTAAAGCACAGGCCACTATGAAACCTACCACAATTTGGACACCCACCATTAGGAACCATACCCCTAACATCTAGGTCCCTTGGAAAGTCATTGGTAACACTCTTATTAAATGCATGACAACACCCTTGGCCTTGATGGAATTGGCCACCCTTTTTAACTTTGGAATTTTCCCTCAAAACAGGCCTTCTTGGCCTTATTACTCCTCCTCTTCCTCAATTTTTCCTTCTTCATTTGTTCGGCATAGGTTATCATAGGGACGTTAAAAAGGGAATCCTATCAACTTGGACAAATCCATGTCACTAGTCAACATAGGGGACCGACATTCCTCACTCACCAACTCAGATACACCTATCACAAATTTGTTCATTCTAGACCTTGGATCAGTAACTAAGTGGGGAGAATATTTAGAGATTTGATTGAACTTGAGGGAATATTCCCCCACACTCATATACACTTGTCTCAAATTCATAAACTCTACCAATTTGGCTTCCCTAAGCTCAATAAGGAAGAATTGATTAAGAAAAGCCGCCTTGAACTCCTCCTAAAGCACCACATTATTGATTCCCTTCTCATCCTTCCGTTGATTAAACCATATTTGAGATACCCCTTTCAGTTGGTAGGCCGCCAACTCTGCTTTATCCTCCGATCTAACACCCATGACAGCCAATACCTTGTAGACCTCATGAATGAACTCTTGAGGATCCTCATCTACCTTAGACCTATAAAATTTTGGTGCGTTCATCCTCATGAAATCCCTTACCTAAGATGTCGGTGTAGGAGTATGAGGGGCTTGGGCCCCTTGGTTGGCTTGGTTAGCCACAACTTGTGCTAGCATAGTGAGAGCATCTCGGAGCTCACCATAAGTCAATTGTTCCTCGAGAGTGCGGGCTCTTCTTTTTCTTCTATTAGGCATGATCTAGCATAAAAAAGAACAACCGTTGTCGGGGAAAAACCTTAAACTCTATAGCACAACTTAGAATATGAAGAAGGGAATAATTTCCAAAAATATCTCATGGTTTTTTACTCATAATTGTAGAGCACAACACAACCATGAATAAGACTTTAATCAATGGGTGTTTTGGATGATGAGTACCATTAACAACATAATGCTCTGATATAATGTTTGCCATGACCAAAGCCTAGATCCTAAATATGACACGGAGAATGGCGAATCCGAAGGGACCCCAAACAAGCCTCATAACATATCATTACACATCATTAATTGTGAAAACAATTAAACAACATAATTGAATTAGAAATAACGACAAAAGGACTAAAGGAAAGCTATCATAGCATAAACATCAACAAGAGAGTCAAGGCCCAATATATAACATGTCCAACAACACCTCTACTACATAGATAAGAGCGGGGGCCAAGACAACAACCTAGCTCACTCTCATAGTCAATACATATATAAAAGAAAGTCAGTCTTAGTACATAGATGAGATCATGGACATTTTCCCCGGAATGGAGTACTCACCAACTTGTTTGAGAGAAATCATACTAGCCATGTGGAGGAAGACACTCAAGTGAGGCTCCAGTTCCTATACGGTGACATCATGTAGGCATAGAGTATGCTTTAGTACGTTTGAATGTACTAAGTATGTAGGATGCAATGCAACAAGAGATAAGCAACATATTCGAGATGCATAAGCATAGGCAATGAGTAGCATATAACAATATGACATGCTTGGAAGATGCTTGAAGTAAATTATACTTATATATAACATTATACATATGTAAGGATAGACCATTATTAGTGAATACCCAAAGCCTACCACCTTTTTAGAGAGGCAAATGAGGTACAAACCCCTCAACATGGTTGATGAGGTACAAACCCCTTAACATGGTTACCAAGTTACAAACCCCTCAACATGGTTATTAAGGTACAAAACCCCTATCTTGTTGCATGATCCTACTACCTCCCGAGCAAGGCAATCGAGGTACAAACTCCTTAACATAGTTACCCGAGCCTACAATCCCCTGGGTGAGGCTTGGTCAATTCCCAACACTATAGAGATAATATCATATAGATACATTTCTTTCATCATCATAAAGCCCATTCAATTCATAAGACATGCATTGGGCCTTCAATTCCTCAAAAATTATAATCAGACATTTTATCAAATACTTAGCGGGTGTGTTGTACTAGTGTAAAACCATGCAATTCAAGAGTGAAATCATGCGAGAAAATTCAATGTAACAACACCAATAAATACTTGGTAACACCCTTAAACAATATATATCAAAACTCTTAATCAAGTCTCACAATAGATATTAGATACAAAGCTTAAAACATGCTAAAACAATCACAATTTCATGAAACCCCAACATAGTGTGCAATGAAATTCATAATAAGTAAGACACATGAGTAAATCAACTTTAAATCATGCAATTGAGGTAAAAGGTATGCTTGAGTACCATGGGTGAAAGGACCTAATGGTTGAAACCCACATACCTTAGCTTTGGAGAACTCTTGAAGAAGATTGGAAATGGAGAATTAAAGCTTGAGTGAAATCCTTAAGATCCAAATTGGGTTTTGGGACTTGAATTTTGAGATAAAATATTGTCTAAGTGTTTGAGCGAGTATTTGGGAATATCTTGAATGATATGAAGGTAAAATATGGCTAAGTATAGGTATATTCACATATGGAAAAGCTTAGGCCCAAGACAGAAAGGCCTTGGACCTAACAGGAAAACTAGCATAGTTTAACACTATGGCACGTCCTTGGCGCGTCGTGCCTGCTCACTGGAAATTGCATTTTTACTATTTTCATATTTTTATATGGATGCTCTTAAATCGTGGTTAGAACCATCTCCCATTTAATTTTTCCTAATGAAAAAGAATATGATGTCAGATTTTTTATATCATGCACGAATTTTGAGATATATAGAAATTACGATTCTGGGCACTTTCAAGGCATATTTTTGTGCACTTTTTGAGGTTATTTTAGCGTTGGGTCCACGTTATAGACCAAACATAGACCAGTGTTGATTTTTCCTTAATTTTTTATTTTGGTCCAAAGGCATTGGGGTCATATCCCTATGTTGACTTATGCATGAAAACACCTATATTTTGCCATTTTTCAACTCTATATCACCCAAGACCCTCTCAAAAACTATTCCAAAACTTAACAAAATATCTCATTAAAATTTCAAAGATTTCAAACCTAACTTTGGAACTCAAGGATTCTTTTCAAGCTCTAAATTCTCTTTAAAGCTCAACTTAAGAAAACCTAAGTTTGAGGTATGTGAGTTTCATCCATTGAGTCCTTTCACCCATAGAGAAAACCTAAGTTTGAGGTATGTGAGTTTCATACATCGAAACCTTTCACCCATAGAGCGCAATCTCCCTTTTTATGAAAATTGCATGTCTTCAAGTTGTATCTTCTATGCTTATCTCTTATTATGGATTTTCGATTATAAATTATATTAGGATTTTATGAAATGTTTATTGATTATGCATGTTTATATATTTCAATCTTATTATATTAATTGATTTTGTCTATTGAGACTATGCACGTTTTGTGCTATGAAACAATGATATATTATGAGATTTGGTGATGGATTTAAAGGTATTTTGCATATGGTTTTTACTATATATTGGTAGGTTGATTTATATTGAGTTTTATCATATTGTTTCACTCTTGAATTGCATGATTTTTAACTACCATTATACACCTAACAAGTGTTTGGTACAATGTCTCAATAAGGATACTCAAGTTATTAATGATCTATTACATGGTTTATAAGTTAGGTGACTTTATGATGATTAAGGGCTTGCATGTATGCATTGAATTCATGAAAGGTATCTATAGTGTTGCAAGTAGACCACACCTTGTTGGGGGGTGACAAGCCCAATCACCTTGATGAGTGCGTAACATACCACAATCACCTTATTGGGGGGTGACATACCCAATCACCATGTTGAGGGGTGGATAACTCAATCACCTTATTAGAGGTGACATGCCCAATCACAACATTGAGGGGTGGATATATCGATCACCTTATTAGGGTGGGGGGAGAGGTGGTGACATGCTCAATCACCACATTGACGGATGGATACCTTGCCCACCTTGTTGGGGAGTGACATAGCCAATCACCATGTTGATGGGTGGATACCTCAATCACTTTACAAAGGGGTAATATGCCTTTGATTTCAAGTAGTAGTTGCTTGGTATATGTTGATTATGGTGTATTCCTACACATGTATTATATTTTATACAATGAAACAACCCCAAAAAGTGCTCGAGAATGTGCCTTGGAAGTGCCAGGAATTATAACATCTGTATATCTCAAAATCCATGTGTGATATCAAAAGTCCGACTTAATGTTCTTGTTCAGGGGTAAAATTGAGTGGAATATGTGTATAACTCTGATTTTAGAGAAATTGTATCAAAATTCAAAAATCTAAAGTGAGCAGGCACGCCCTAGGCGTGATGCATTAGGGGCGGAGGGGTTATTTTTTGACCAGTTTTCTAATTCTGGTACAAGGCCTTTAGGTATTGGACCTAAGCTTCCCCATGCATGAAAATACCTATGCTTATCCATATTTTACTTTCATATTATAAAAGACATTCCCCCAATACTCTCTCTAACACATAGAAAAATAATCCACTCAAATGCCAAAACTCGCCCGAATTTTAAGGATTTCACTTAAGCCTCAAGTCTCCATTTTCAATCTTAATCAAGTAATTCTCCAAAGTCAAGGTATGTGGATCTCAACTATTAGGTCCTTTTACCCATAGTGCCCAAGCATCCTTTTATTATGAATTTCACTATGGACTATGCTGGGGTTTCATAAAAGTATGATTGTTTGAGCATATTTTAGGCTATGAATCTTTGATCTATCTTGAGAGTTTATGAAGGTTTTGATGTATATTGCATGAGGGTGTTACCATATATTTGTGAGTGTTTTTACATTGATTTTTCTTGCACGATTTTACTCTTGAATTGCATGATTTTATACTAGCATTGCATACCCACCAAGTGTTTGATAAAATTCCTTTTTAAGGGTTCTTAAAGTTTTGATGATCTGTTGGTTGATTTATTAGTCAAGTGATTTTATGATGATTTAGGGCTATATAAAGATGTGTGTAATTCATGAAAATGTTGATGATGTTGTATAGCCGGATTAAGCCCTTTTTCAAAGATACTACCTCTTGTGAGCCTTTTGGTATTAATGCAAGGGTAATGTTTGATGATGATCTATTTTTAGGTTATGAAGTTGGGCTAATCATTAGAGGTCAAGGATGTTTAAGAGCTACTCGTGTCATGATTGTATGTTTCTAATAAGTTATTAATGTTATGATTATCTCAACTATTTCATAGGATTAGGCTTAGCACCGATGTATAGAGGGTTTGCTCTCTTTCCTTGAACTATGTACCACC
Source organism: Solanum sejunctum (assembly GCA_025642045.1). Classification (NCBI taxonomy): domain Eukaryota; kingdom Viridiplantae; phylum Streptophyta; class Magnoliopsida; order Solanales; family Solanaceae; genus Solanum; species Solanum sejunctum. The sequence goes on along the minus strand of JAOTQJ010018697.1, from coordinate 613 downwards.
ATAGGACAATGTTATTCCTTGCAATACTAGTGGATCTATTTAGTACACTTTTTCTTGAAATCTTTTTTGAAATGGGATGAGCTCCCTTAAGGAGGTTACTTCTCCGAAATGGGATGGTCTCCCATAAGGTGAAGTTATTCATGTAATCATTTTTGAAATGGGATGGGCTCTCCTGAGGAAGGTTACTTCTCCGCAGTGGGACAAGCTCCTATAAGGTTATGTATGGTTTACTTTGGCAATTAGACCACCTCTTTACTAGTGAGGGTCATATTTTATATTGATTGAGGTTCTTTTCACACTTATGTATTATGACCTATACAAATTCAATGAATTGCAAAACATGATTTACTTAAACATTGATCATACATATCACATTGGTATTATGCAATCTATTTCTTTTTATTATTATGAATATTTACTACGTTTCCTATATTTTATTGCATTGCATCCCACATACTTAGTATATTCAAACATACTAATGCATACTCTATGCCTACATGATTTTACCATGTAGGAACCGGAGCTCCGCTTGATCCTCCTCCTCCTCCACGTGGCTAGTAATATCTACTCAAACAAGTTGGTGAGTATTCAACTCCGAGGACATACTTCTCTT
>JAOTQJ010018667.1:6697-17110 GCA_025642045.1 Solanum sejunctum | reverse complement strand
TATTTTTTGCTTTTTATCAAATGAGTAGACGACTCTATCTGTCGATATTCTAAATGAGCAAATGATCTGTTCTTTATATAGAAGCCATATACGGCTCTTCACAGAGCCAAAGAGTTATAAAAAAATTTTGAGTGAAAAGGAAAGGACTCCACTTAGTGTAAAAATTGCTTTTAAAAAAACAAACAAGTGCTAGCAGCACTTAAATAAATAATTTTAAAAAAAAAGTGCTTGCAGTACTCAAATAAATAATTAAAAAGAAATGCAACTACAATCCCTCTATTTTTAAAAAATCCTCCTTACACTATTCCAACTCAAGTAGATAAAATTTCGGTGTCGTTACATGTCTAGTCCTCAACGAAGCAGATGTTGAGGAGCTCTGTCACCTACGTATGTATCATAAACTATGCAGGTCCTAAAGACGTCAGTACATGAAATGTACAGTATGTTAGATGGCCAAAACATTTAATCCGGATATCATGGTACTTATCAAAAGACATAAACATAATTCATAATGTAATAGCAATAATCATAAAGACTTGTAAGATGAAAATAACATGCTGAAAACTAGTAAGTAAAATATAATTTTTAGCTTGGAGAGTTTCTCTAACCGACAACCACCACTATGAGTTCTGTGGTGATATAACATCTTGCTCATACTGCCAGAGCCGTCCCGTACTTGGCCGGACTAGGGGATGAAGAATTAGGGAAATAGATCCATCCCAAAATGGGGCCATCTCAGTGGCTAATGAGGAAGGTACTGTAGTACAATCCTATCCTATGCTGGCTATACAGTTATGAGTTCGAGTAGTTAATTCTACTTTCATCCATATCGGTGCTCAATACTACTCCCAAAAACTTTATATAGCTCATACTTAAGACTTGAAATTCTTAATATTTGTTTTTTCTCGGGAACTTAGCCCAACTTACTACCCAGCTTTCTCATTTGACTTATTTAACTTAACTGAAAACTAGAATCAACTCAGTGCCCCAAAACATGCTAGATTTTCTTAGCTATGCAAAATTAAACTTTTAAAATGCACTTCTTGAACTTAATCTTAAAGGTACTCAAACTAGTCTTTTCTTTTCTTGAAATAATATCAAGATTTTCAAGAAACTCAATAATAATAAAAATTGATCATAAATGAATAAAACTTGATAACAATTCTTTAATTGGATCATATAGGGACCAAGAATCATAATATTCATCAAGAATCTAGGAAATTTATCATGAAAATCAACATACTTTCAAAGTTTACGGGTATTCAGTCTCAATTATTACTTGAAAGTTCATGGGTGAAAAATAGCTTCAATTTCTAAAGGTATTAGAAAAATAATAATTTTTTAGGTGACCTTACATATCTTGAAAAGAACTCTTGGGTGGATTGGCGGAATTTTTCTTGAAGAATTGGAGAGAAATTCTTGACTGTCTTTATGCTTAAACTTTTCTTGGAGGAGTTTTTGAATGAATGAAGGTGAAAAAAATATTTTTTAACCTTAATACGACTTAAAAACGGATTATTTTAGGATGTGGGGTGTGGTGGAAAGACTAATTTACCCTTTCTATAATAGAAGTAAAACTACACTGGAATAACACTAGTGCACGACGCGTATTAGTGTAAATTCTCACTTCTTTGCAAAAAATTGATTTTTGGCGTTCTGGAAAAATTCCAAGTGTGGTTCCGCGTCCTCTCCTCATCGCAGAAGGGGCGCGGAAACCCCACTATTTTTTCTTTTCTTGGAAAAACAATCGCGTTTTTTTAAGTTAAAGTCGAGTCAAGACCATTTTCGACTTAATTTTTCGCACTAATCGTAAATCCGATCTCGGACTTGCAATCGGAGCATGGAAAGACACATTATGCTGAAGGTCAATTATAGGGCTATTTTCGTCTTTTCACGGGGTATTACAAAAATTTTGTACATCGACGGTGCATATAATTTGAACTCTTTTTATTAGCCATAACTTTTTAAAATTTTTTATCAACTACAGTTTGTCCTTTGCTGAATAACTAATTTTTGTTATTTTTTTAATAATTAATAGTTAAATAGTGTATATGTAATGTATTAATGTTTTATAGATAGTGCATAAACATGTATGGTATTGTATAAAGGTGTATGAACATGTATAGATAATGTATAAAATTATTATGTGATGTATCAATATTTGTATAAGTAGTTATGTAGTGTATATGTAATGTATCGATAGTGTATAAATCATGTATAAACATGTATCAATATCCAACAAAATGGTATATAAATATGTATATTATATACATTTAATTATGTAGCGTATATTTAATATATCGATATAGAATAAATGTGTATAATCATGAATCAAATTTATGTAAACAATTATGTAATGTATCACTTTTTATTTAACTATCATACATTCTCATTTTAGTAAAGAAAAAATAAATAAAAAATAATAAAATAACATAAATATTCATTTTTCCACAAAAAAGTGAAACAATTAGAAAATTAAAAAAAGAAGAGCAACAAAAAAAAAATCTAAATACAAGAAAAAATTTAATATCATTATTTAGCCACGATGCAATAAATCGTTGCTCGATTACATTAAATAAGATGCTTTTATCTGAATTAGGTCATTTTGAATAATTTTATAAAATTAGGGTCAGAAAAGTGATAAACAAATATCATAGACTATCACCTAGTGTAATTTTTTCAATTAAATATGGAGGAGACAACACATATCACTCTTTCGAACTTTCTTTCACTTTATTAAATGAAAAATATTTTTTTAATAATTATATTCTATTGTTTGCGTTGCTTACTGCTACACTTCTAAAATAATCTTCCATTTATGTTCTCACATTTGATTTTCTAAAAATAAATTGTAACAACATAAATCTTAGCTTACTATTTTTCTTTGCCTAGTGCACAAAAAAATGCATGATGTTCAATACAAGTAACTAGTCTTTTTCTTTTAACTAACTAAAAGGTTACAAAAAAGCTATTACATGAAATATGCCCTAATACCCAAATCCTAAATAGATCTAACAAGCTGAAAAGTTAGTTAGAAGTGCTCATAGCTGCTCCGGCCAATGGCCAACGTTCAATTGAAGGGGGGCCGCAAGTTTCATATGTTGATCTATTGAAACAATCAAAGGAACCATTACAAAAAGTCCCAATAAAGCCCATTTCATATCTTCATGGAGAACCACAAGCTATTTGGAAGTAAGAAGAGGTTGATCAAATGATCGTGAATGAGAATTTGGAATATGCTGTTATAGGAAAATTCTCTTATGCGTGGCCTGAAATACAAGATTTGAGGAGTTGATTCCTAAGCAGTGTGAAATGAAAGGAGAGTGTAAGATTCTTCTTACTTTGTAACAGACATATTTTGATTAGGGCCTCGCTAATGGAAGATTATGTTCATTTGCTATCAAACCCAGCTTTTTACATTTCTTGGAAAAATAGATATTTTCCTATGAGAACTTTCAAGTGGGATTAGATGTTTAAGGCGGAAGAGGAAACAACTGTAGTGGCCTGGATCTCGTTTCCATCATTACCACCAATGTTTTTGGGAAGGAGGCTATCTTCTTCCTAGCTATGGCTATTGGGAAGCCATTACAGGTGGATATGGCAACAAGAAATCAAATTAGACCTAGCTGTGCTAGGGTGAAATCGGAGGTAGACTTACTAAGTGGATTTCCTAAAAGAATTAAAATTGGAGTAAGGAAGTCTATTGGTGAGATCTTGGAGAAGTGGGTCACTATAAAATATGATTACGTCCCAAAATATTGCACTACTTGCATGATTCAAGGGTATGATGATCAGTAGTATTATGTACTAAAATACAGAGGAGGACAAAGGCACGAATGCACAAAATAAAAATGCTAAGGGAGAACGAACACAGGCAAACATGGTGGAGCAGCAGCAGGAGAACGAAGACCCACAATTTGTGAAACAGAAAAATAAGAACAGGGGAAGAGGAAGGAAGCCGCAGATTAAGACCATATGGAATTGTGTTGGGCTCTTTTCTAGGAATTTTTTTGGAGCTCTACTGATAGATATGCAAAATAAAGAAGGAAAGAAGGGGGAATAAGAGGTTCCTACAGCGGTAGGCACCAGTGAATCACATAATAAAGAGGAACCTCAACAAAGGGAAGAAAATAATAATATCAACAGAGGGAATTATAAAGGGCAATAAAGATAAGGGAAATATGAATAGGCCAATAACTCAGCTGTTAGAGGTGTTCTTCATCCGCATCTGATCAAAGTCACAATATAGGAAAGAATAAAGAAACAACTATTGTGATATATCAGGGCCAAAGAACAGACCAAAATGGGAACAAAATAATCGGGGGCTTACTGAAAGACATTTTTGGAGAAAGCTCTCCGGGGTGACACCAGAAAGAGAAAATGTAGAAAAAGAAGGATCTACAGCAATTGTGGGAACAAAGGTGATGAAAATACTAGTCTTGATTTGATTAGTGACGAAGAAGGGGAAAGGAGTACTCACTGGGAAGAGGCAGATGAAATAGATAACAATATTCAACAAGTTAGTAAAGAATGAGATTTATCTTCAAGACATACTATTTTTTTGAAAACAGAATTCAGAAATGGTAAGTCTATTGTGTCTCTAAAGGTAAAACCAAGGAGTAGTAGGGACAAAACTTTCGGTGATCAATGATAGAGAAAATATTTTTCTAGAATATTTGATCCATTAATACCCACAAGTATTTTGAAAGATTAATGGATCTAAATAGAAGAAACCATTATGACGTTATAGCACTAATGAAACCCTTTCAAGATCCTATTCAAATAGAAAAATACAGGAGGAAATTACGATTCAATAATGCTGCAACTAACTATTCAAGCAAAATCTAGTATTTTTGGAATGAAGAATGGATGGCAATAGTTATTTTAGATACTATACAACAAGTAACTATTAAGTTTTGTTTTAATAACAAGCATTTCTTGATCTCCTCAGTGTATGCTAGATGTAACGAGTAGGAAAGATTGGAGTTGTGGGAAGATATTAAAAGCATTTCTGATGAGAGTGAGATTTCATGGGTTATAGGTGGTGATTTCAATGTTATATTAAATGAGGAGGAAAAGTTGGGTGGTCTCCCTTTTGAACAAAGAAAAGCTACAGACTTTGCCCTTTTCATTAACAATTGTGCTTTATCAGAAGTTAGATTTACTGGAAGTAAGTATACATGGTGGAGTGGGAGAATTGAGGAAGATTATATTTTTAAAAGGCTGAACAAAGTCTTGGTGAATGATGCTTTTCAGGAAATTTTTCCTAACTAAGAAGTGTTGCACCTCATCGGATAGGGATCAGATCATGCCCTATTGCAGCTGATTTGTAATACTGACAGTGATAGCCTAGTAAAATCTTATTGCTTCCTAGACTTCTAGACTAAACATAAAAATTTTAAGGAAGTGGTGAGGCAGAACTGGGCACTTGACTTCAGTGGCAACCCTTTTATTGAGTTTCAGGCTAAACTAAAGAAGGTTAGAAAAGCTTTATCAGCCTGGAACAGAGTAATTTTTGAAAATATTTTCCTACAAGTTGCTCCAAGAAAGATGTGATTAAAGTTAAAGAGACTCAGATGGAATTGCAATCAACAACAACTAACAGAGAAGAACTTAGGAAGGCAGAGGCAGAATTGAGGAAATGGCTAGCGCTAGAGGAGAACTTCTGAGACAAATCCAGGATAAAGTTGCTTAAAAAAGGTGACAGTAATACGAAGTTCTTTCACTCCTATATTAAAGGGTGAAGAAGAAAGCTACACATATCTGAAATCATGACTAATGAAGGAATACTACAAAGGAAGGATTTAATTGGAGAAGCTGCAGTAACCTTCTATACCAAGAAGTTTAAAGAAGTGAGTTGGGAGAAAGATGATTCCATGTTACATCATATCCTAAACTTATTACTGAAGAGGAGAATGATAGATTAACACAGCTAGCAGAAAAAGATGAAGTCAGAAATTATCTATTTTCCCTAAATGAAAGTAGTGCTAGTGGACCAGATGGATTTACTGGTGCATTCTTTAGGTCTACTGGGACATCATAGGAGAAGATTTGACTAGATTAGTGAGAGCTTTTTTCTGTGGATAGGAGCTAACCAAATTTATGACTCATACTAATTTAGTCTTAATCCCTAAGAAGAATAGAGTAAAAGATTTCTCAGACCTCAGGCCAATCAACTTAAGATCTTTCACTAATAACCAAATTTCCAGAGTTGCACATGGAGGATCAGTCAAGGTTATGCCCAAAATTATTTCACAAAATTAATCTGATTTTGTGAAGGGGAGAAACATTACAAAACATGTCCCATTGGCTCAAGAGATAATTAGGGACATTAATAAAAGGAATAAGAATGTGAATGTGGTAGTAAAGCTGGACATAGAGAAATCTTATGATAGAGTTTGCTGGATATTCCTTATAAAAGTCTTAAGAAAATTTGAGTTCTCTGAAATCTTTATAGACATGGCGTGGAGACTGATTTCTAATAACTGGTATTTCATGATCATCAATGGTAAATCATATGATTTTTTTAGATCTTCTAAGGGCCTAAAACAGGGGGATCCTTTATCTCCAACTTTGTTCAGTATTGCGCCAGAGGTTCTGTCTAGGGGTCTTAACAACTTGAATGAAGAAAAGGAATTTAAAGGATTTGGGCTGCCAAAGTGGAGCTCAAAGATCAACCATCTAGCCTATGTGGATGATACCATTCTCTTTGGATCAAGATATAGAGTTTCAGTCATCAAAATGATGAAAGTATTAAGGGATTATAAAGATAGCTCTGGACAAAAAGTGAATAAAGGTAAAAGTTTCTTTTACTTACACGATAACACCCCCTTTAATATTGCCATCAGATTAAGAAGGTTGACAGGGTTCAAGCAAGGAAATTTTCCATTTATGTACTTGGGTTGTCTAGTTTATTATGAAAAAAGTAGAATTTCCTATTTTGAAGATTTAGTGAGAAAGATATTCAGAAGGATCCATACTTGGCACAACAAATTATTGTCATTTGAAGGTAGACAAATACTTATCAGTCATGTACTTCAATCCATTCCAATCTATCTCATATCAGTGATGAATCCACCAAAAAGTGTAATTAATAGAATTCATCAACTTTTTGCTAATTATTTTTGGAAATAAAATGGAAGAGTAAAGGCAAAGCATTGGGTTGCTTGGAATGATTTATGCTATCCTAAAGAGGAGGGTGGAATTGGTTTTATATCACTTCACGATGTGAAGAGGGCATTGACTGCTAAGTTGTGGTGGAACTTCAAGATTTTCTCATCATCTCTTTGGGGTCAGTTCATGTGGATCAAATATTGCAAAAAGGTGCATCCTATAGTTGCTACATATAGATGGGCCTCACCTACTTGGAAGCAAATGATAAAGGTGAGAGAAGAGGTGGAGCATGAAGTCTAGTGGCAAATTAAATCTAATTCCTTTATTTTTTTATTTGACAATTGGACCAAAATGGGGGCTTTGTACTTTCTTGAGGAGAAACCTATAGAAAATGAGGAGGCAGAGATTAAGGACTTCATAAAAAATGGTCAATGGGATAGAGAACTACTGTTAAAGTAGTCTCACCATAGATAGTATATCATATAATTGAATATGTCAACCCTTATCTAGTGAACCACACAAATGATATACCTTGGTGGATGGGTGAAGCTAGTGGTGTGTTCATTGTTAAATCCACCTTCAATAGCCTGAGAAGCAGAAGGCAAAAACAACCATGGACAACACAAATTTAGAGTCTTGGACTTTCTTTCAAAGTTGCCTTTTTCCTATGGAGGGTGTAGAAAAGAAGAGTAGCCACTGATGACAACTTATAGAGAATGAGAATTCAAATAGTGTCAAGATGCTACTGTTGTGAAAAAAAGGACAGGAAAACCATGGAGCATATTTTTCTAATAGCTTTCATAGCTCTTGAGCTACGAAAGCAGTTTGCTATTTTTACAGATACTGATTTGGAAAATATGTACTTACAATAGCTACTAATTGCTTGGTGGGAGATACAAACACCTAGTAAATTATTCAAAGCTCTCAAGATGATACCAACATTAGTCATGTGGGAGCTGTGGAAGAGAAGAAATGCCCTAAGACATGATGAAAGCTACTCTGTAAACTGGATGCCCTATCAGTGCAACAAGGTTCTATTCTATTATATAAAGCAGATACTCCCAAGACTAAAGAAGGTGCCAGAAAAATGGGTAGACATGGTTGAGTTGCTGAGGAACTATAAGCCAAGATTTTACTTCCAAAAAATTTTATGGAAGCCATCAGAATAAGGATAGGTAGTGTGCAATATCAATGGAGCATGAAGAGGCAACCCAGGGGAAACTACCTATGACTTTTGTATCAGAAAGAGCTCTAGATATCTTATATATGTAGAATCAGGAGTGTTGGTATAGGTAATAACATCGAGGCATAATCTCGAGCCATTCACAAAGTATTGGTCTACTGCAAGGATAATGGGTTGCAAAAAATTGTCTTACAGACAGATTCACTAGCAGTCAAGAAGATGTTAGATCAGGAATGGAGAATACCATGGGAAATAGTTCATATAGTGGTAAAAAAATATATAATTATGCAACAACTTGAATTTAAAGTAACACAGGTGTATAGAGAAGCAAATAAATTTGGTAGATTTTCTAGCAAATGAAGCATTCATCCACACAGGCATAACACAGTGCCATAGCTTCATAAATCTGCCTATTTTGGGATGAAAAATACTAAACATAGAAAAAAATAATATTTCGACTATCAGAATAAAAAATGTGAGGGGGTGGAGATAGGATGGATGGCCGTCTTGTTGAAGAAGAAGAAGAAGAAAAATTGGTGGTAAGGAAATTTGGGAAGTATGAAGCTGAAAGGACAATTGGAGAAGTAATATGCTAAGGTTAAATTTGCTCATAATACTAAGAATGGTGAAAGTGTCACCATGAAAAGTATCATCATCAGACATAAAATGGTCGAATAAGTGCGCATGGACATGCTGTGAGAATTCTAATACAAGCATGGAGTTAAAGAAAAAATTAAAAAATAAATGTGACATATGGCAACATAAAGTAGGCATTGCCTTTGACGGTCTTCTATGATGCAGTCAAACAAAATTCCTATGGTTTTATGTCTTCATTTTACAATTTTATATTTACTACTTGTTTATTTTTATTCTATGTATGACACACTAGGCACTAGGCACTAGACACTAGGCACTAGGTGTGGATAGCTATGGTGTGTACTGAATGTATTTAATTGCTTATCTTTCTTATTTAAAATTAATTTTAAAAAAATGCATGATGTTTAATGCTTTAACAAGGTGCGCTACAATCAACCATACTCCATTCTTACTACGTTACACATCCACAACTTAGAACATTGCTTCTTCCAACTGCTAGTATTTTGTCAACTACACCACCACCAAGATGACTACCCTTACTATCTATATATTTTACCACTTTCGTACAAATATGTAAATATGTAAACAACATTGAACATTTTGTAAATGTGCATAGATAGTGTAGTCATAAATTTACTTCCTCTGTTCATTTTTACTTGTCATTATTTCTCTTTTTGAGGTCAATTTGACTAAACTTCAAAACTAAATTTAATATTTTAAATTTAAAATTTAGATGGTTGAAAACTATACGAAAAATGCTATAAGTTGCATCCTTCTTATATTAATATGATTTAAGAAAATATATTTTAAAATATTAGTCAAAGTTCGTATAGTTTTATCTCGATAAGTGAAATAGTAGCAAATAATGTGAACGGAGGAAGTAACATGTAAACAACATGTATATTCAAGCTTTTACTAGTCGTTACCCTATCAATATTTATGACAATTATCACTTAATATATATTGAACATGTGCACGCACTAACAATCATGTCGAATCTTTTTAGAATCCTTAATGAAAATGACGATTACAAAGTTGAATTGGCGGTGATTTTGTTTTGTCCAAATTGAAGAACCATATAGTAGATCAACAACTTAGGGTATATATGCGGTACAAAACAAATAAGGTTTTAGTAAAATCAGTAAAGTTCTTTGTTAAGTATATAAACATCAGTATGTCTTATTGTTTTGATGATTAGCAAATTGTACCAAGGAAGACATTAGGTTTTTGTGCTGAATTAAGTTGTGGAGAGCAACCTGTAAAGCTGCTATGGTTGGTGAGAAGTCTTTCAGACTTGTAATAAAGGATTAATGGTCCATAAGCGATACCTATAGTTGTTTTGATGATTAATAACCGTATCAAGGACTAGGCAAGACATCAGGTTTTCGTGCTAAATCAAGTTGTGGAGAATAACCTATAAAGCTACTGTGGTTAGTGAGACGTCTTTCAGACTTGTACTGAAGGACCAATGGTCCATAAGATGTATCCACAACAACATAAAAGATACAAGTCCAAGGTTT
>JAOTQJ010018646.1:0-17115 GCA_025642045.1 Solanum sejunctum | reverse complement strand
TAAGAAATTTAAATTTTTTTAAAAAAATTATAAGTTTTTGTAATTTATGTAAAAAAATTTAAATTATATAAAAAAAATTGTATTTTTTTTGTAAAGTTTATCTTTTTTTTTCATTTTTTTTAGGAATGTCACGTGTAAAATCGGAATACCATGTGTACAACTTTTGCTTGCGTGGACAAAGGTGACATCGCAACATTGGATGAAAAAATATGTTAGTGCAAGTATAACTCACGCATCTAGGCTGCTTGTACCTTATGCCTACTTGTTTAGAAATTGTCAAGTTGGAGGTCATATTTGTGCAAGTTGAAAGTTTGAATTCCAACTTGCAATCTCATGCTAAGTTGAGGGTCAAATTTGAATATTATGCCAAACTAGAATTTACAAGAAAAGGAGAAATAAAATAATTAAATATCAATGAACTAAATTTTTTGTCCTGCCCGTGTGAGATAATTTTAACTCATATTTTTCAAAAATTTGAGTGCATTAAACTTAAATTTTAAATTCAAATTTTCTTTTCAATTCACATAATTTGTTCTGAGACACCAAAAATGAAGAGTTCTTCTTCTTCTTTTGAGGAAAAAAAAGAAATTTCACAAATAACAGCATTGTAATGAATTTTTGTCAAATATAATGATAGTTTCATTAAATATTAAATGTAGAGTAAAAAAAAAAATCTCAAATAACAGCATTGTAACGATTTTTTGTCAAACATAACGATAATTTCATTAATTATTAAATGTAGCAATAGTCCTGAAATTTATGTGTATCAGCAAGACAACAACTTGCTCTGTATCGACGATACAATATTCACCTCTATCTCAACGTATCAGTGTATCACTTACAAATATTTATAAGATATAGTAGTTATCAAAGCACGAACTGATATGAACCCAAAATATGTTATTTTTTAATCTTAGTTTATGTGATATCAATAAATTTTTTAAATATATTTTGTAAATTTTCAAGTTATTAATTATTTCGACTTATACTATATTTTATGTTTATTTTAAATAATTTATATTTATTACTTTGTTTCAATTTATGTTGCATATATAAAATTTAGTGAGTCAATCAAAATTTTATTTAGTTTGTAGATATTTTTAAATTATTAATTTATTGCAATTTATAATATGTTTTATATAAATTTTAAATAACGTATGTTATCTTTTTGTCCCAAATTTTGTAGCATTGATAAAATTTCAAGAAATATTTAAATTGTCTATATATCTTTTAAATTTTAAATTGATAATCATTGCGACCTATAATACCTTTTACATCATTTCAAGTAATATACATGAATATTTTTTATTTATTTATATTATTTTTTAAAAAATACTTCTTTTTTGTCAAAAATATAATCATCGAAATATATTAAAATGATTCTTTAATTTTACTTGTCCAGTTTAAAAAGAAAGACATAATTTTTTATTTTGTATTTGTTTCATCCTAATTCTAATATTTGTATTACTTAAAATAATTAATTAGAATGATATAGTAAAATCATAGCTGAATGAATGAATTTTTAAAAATAATATTATAAAATCACATAATAATTAATAGAAACGATAAAATAAAAATAAGCAAATAAAGCATCTATCTATTCCACTTTTCTTCTCTTTCCTAAGTTTATTAAAAATTTCAATCAAATTAAAAAACTATCACAATATACCCTAGATTTTAGTTACCTTTTTGCATATGTTTATAACGTATCTTATATATGATTTTTAGGATCCTCCACACTAATTAGTGTACAAGATATTAAAGCAATTTTGACTATTTCAAAAGATTTTACCAAAATCAATAGGAAAGAAGAATACTTTGAAGAACATTATAAAAATTAATTTCACTCATATTATTTATAACTCAAAATCTGAAGAATCAGTACCAATGGCAATGGAAATCATCCGCTACACATTTATTTTATTCTCCTAAAATCTCTCCTTTTTAGATTTGGAGATCTCTCAAAGTTGTTTGATGAAAAGGACTCATGTTTGAAAGAATTTAAATATGTATTTTTTCAACTTCTTTGTATTTATTGTTTCTAAAAAAATACAACTAAAATAGAGGGTCTCTATGATCCTCATCTTATAATTTGGTGCAAGAATTTTTATAATTTTTTTGCTCTGTCTATTGTATTTCAATGGTTAAGAGTGATTCATTGACGAAGGTTGCAAGATGATGTGGAATAAATGGGTGGCTTGAAAAATGACGATGAGTTTAAAAATCTCCAAGCATAGATAATAATTTTGATTTTGAATACAACGTCAATTTCAACACATGCAACAAGTGATTAAAGAAAAGACTAATTCTTAGTTAATGTGAAACATGAATTCGTATGACTCTATAATAGCCTAATAAATACGCCTTCAAATTGAATGTATATATATGTATATACGTATACAAACTATCAAAATATTTTGTTGAAAAGGGGTAGATATATACATCAACAGTTGATAGTATTAATATATACGAACAAAATATAAAAATGTGTACATACGCCCTTTACCAAATCACAGTAGTATATAGTACATACAATATATTTTGAATCAAACAAAAGTATACATCAACTAAATCAATATTATAAATAAATATACACAACGATAATTAACAACATAGTTAATATACACATCAAAAAATAATATACAATATCTATGTATAACAATAAGGTATACAAATATGAAATATAATTGTGTTTATTATATTAGTGTATACAATAAATATTGAATCAACTACAAATTTTACATCAACTAAATCAAAACGTTAAATAAATTTTGAAAATATTATATTAAAATATCTACTAAAAAGAATTATTTACACAAAAAATAATTTAACTTTTTTAAACTTACAATCGCCAAGGAACAACTTGTAACTAAATGTAGCCTCTTGGCTATTTAGGTTTTTTATTAAAGAAATGGTATCTTTGGCGGCTGGTCAGTGGGCAGTGGCCATGTTTCTATTTAACTTTTTTTTTTTAAAAAAAAAACAAATTTTATTTCTCTCTTCTTAATCCTTTTTCTTTTTTCAAGTAAAAACATTACCTGGTGATAGAGGAATTTTGTTCAATTGTGCAGATGCCTCATCACAGCTAGTCAGTTACCAAGGCAGAAGTAACTGGAGTACAAATAGTTAATACTTGAAGGGGAAATAGTCGTACTATCAAATTTATTTTTTTTTGTTTATATTTATTTATTGCCTTTTTAAAAATTTGTTTTGTTTTTTTATGATTGTTTTTTACTTTCTTTATGAAAAATAATATTTATATCATTTCATTAATTTTTATTTATTATTTTATCTATGGAGGTGAAAATAAATGATAAACAAATAGATGTTGATAATGATACATTGCATAATAATATTTACAATATTGATATATAATTATACATCACTTAGATAATGTCAATATATTACATACCTATATATATATATATATAAACATACACATGTTCACACATTGCTTATGCAATATCGATCCATTACATATACACTATATAACTATTTATACAGTATTGATACATTATGTATACAGTATATAATTATTTATACATTATAGATATTTGTTTTTACACCATTAATAAAATATTGATATATGAAAAATGTTTGAAAAAAGAGGTATTTTTAGTCAAAAATGTAGCGAGAAAAAAACAAAATGATTCCCTCTCTAGTTAGACCATAGTCTCATTCTCTTTGATGATCTCTCAATTCCCTCTCTAGTTAGACCTTTGGACAATGGATCTGACACATTATCCTTTGACTTTACATAATCAATTGCAATAATTTGACTAGAGATTAGTTACCTAATGGTATTATGTCTTCGTCGTATGTGACGAGACTTTCGTTATACATAATGCTCCCAATTCTTCTGATTGCCGCTTGACTATCACAATGTATGCATTGTTAATTTGAAAAAATAATTTTGATTTTCGAAAATATGATTCATTACTCAATTAGTTTATGTATAAATCAAAATCCCAAAATAAACACAATCGCTACTTAATTTTTAATGGAGAATTACGAAACCTAAAATTTTAAAACCTAACAGAAGAGTTTTAAAATTTTCAAGAGTTGGGTAAGGGTTCAATTTCTATTTTGAGAAGACATTAATCACTTAAAATGACTGCTAACTTGACCAACGATTAGAAAGTTTGACTAACTTTAAAAATTTAATTAAATTTGAAAAAATTGATTAACTTTGAAGGGGTTGGCTAAATTTGAAAAATTGACTAGGTTTGAAAGAAAGTTGACTAAATTTTAAAAAGGTTGACTAACTTTACAAAATTGACTAAATTAAAAAAAAATGACTAAGCTTGCAAGAATTGATTAAATTTTCAAACCATTGACTAAACTTGAAAAATTGACTAAATTTGAAAAAAATTGACTAAGTTTGAAAAAATTGACTAAATTTGAAAAAAATTAACTAAAGTTGAAAATTGACTAACACTTGAACTATTTTGCAAAAGTTTTACCAAAATAAGTTGTATAAATAATTTCAGCACTAAAAAATCACTAATAATGAAAATTAACATAAATGAAGACTATTGAGAGAACAATTTAGATTAACAACAAATAATAATACAAATAAACATTAGAGTTAGTAAACAAAGCAACAAGTATCACTCAAAATATACAATAAATGAAAAATAAAAATCAAATTGAGCTTTGACAGGACCAATTCATCAATCAGTCCTAATTTCTAAGTTTTGGGTCTGCCAGGTCCATCAGAATTTTTCCAGCTACTGCTCCTTCGACTTGACCAATTTTTTTGTGGTATACACTTAATGTATACAATGTGTATATCAGTGTATAAACACTGTTTTCCTGCATATTTCAACAACAACAACAACAACATACCCAGTAATATCCCACAAGTGGGGTCTGGGGAGGGGAGATTGTACGCAGACCTTACCGCTACTTCCTGCATATTTCCTGTATAGCATTTATGGCCAGCTGCCAACTGCCTGCCAAAATGGGCTTTATCCTATATCCCACTATATATACTAATTTCGACCTTCGAAATTCTGTATTTCAGCTTCCTTTCTTGTATATTGGTCTAACTCAAGATGGATGTTGAATTTGGGCCTCTGTGGCCAAAGGATGCAAATGGGGGTCCAAATGTGGACTCGAAGGGTGGAAATCATGCAAAAAAGAGAGGCAAAAGGAAAAAGGAGAAAAAAAACTTAGTCTCCATCAGGAGGATTAAAATAAATGCTATCATGATGAAATGCACAAATGAGTCCAGTATGCTCATGGCACCTTCAGATAAAGAAACACAAGAAAGGAAATAAGGAGTATCCTGTTTAATTCAAGAGAAACAAGCCGTTGATAGAATAACAGAGCATGAGCCAAATCATGGGTGCTAATGATATGAAAGAGAACAAAATAAGGAAATCAAAGTTCCACAAAGCAGGAAATATGCTAATACAGTGAACTACGATGTCATTTAGTTTTCTAGCTTAAACAAATAACATTCATGTAAGCGAATCAAACCTAACCTGTTAAACATCTATGAACTGTTATGGAGATAGAGGAACTACTACAAGAGTCCAAACTGTTGAGATCAAAGGATCAATTGAGCATTGGTAAACACAAATTTGAGAGAAAAATTTCTTCTATTACTTACAAGAATAGATTACAAAATAACTTTCAGACTCACACAATACACTCTTGTCTTGGTGTTCTTGGTGGTGTCTAATGAAGGAGCTCAGCAGCTCCTTTTATAGGGGAAATTCTACCCCCATTGATGTTATTGGTGACATCACAAGGCAGCCATTGTTGACACTTGAATATTCAACAATGGTAGCCGGTGGTTGTTCACATAGTGGCTGTTCACATGGTGGCTGTTCCAATGGTGGCTGGAATTCTTCAATTATCCCCCTCCAGCCATATCCGGAACAAGCATCCTGGCTATATCCTTACATAGCTCTAACTTCTCTTGAGTTACCACTTTCGTCAACATGTCAGCTGGATTCTCCTTCGTATGGATCTTCACTAGTTTCAATAGTTGTCGATCCATCACCTCACTTATTCAGTGATACCGAATATCAATATGTTTTGTGCAAGAATGGTACGTGGAGTTCTTGCTCAAATCTAGAGCACTCTGACTGTCACAATATACCTTATATTCCTTTTGCTTGATTCCAAATTCTTGGAGATAACCCTTTAACCACAATATCTCTTTTCCAGTTTCTGCGACAACAATGTATTCTGCTTCGATTATGGATAAAGCAACACATTTCTGTAGTCTTGACTGCCATGAAACAGCTCCCCCTTACAAAAGTGAAAATGAACCCTGAAGTAGATTTTCTACTATCAAGATCTCCGGCCATATCTGCATCTGTATAGCCCTCTAAGATTGGATCAACTCCTCCGTAGCAAAGATATAATTTCATTGTACCCTTACTGCCACCTAATGCTCTTTCCCGGGGTTGGAGAGAAAATGACTCACCCTTTCCACTGCGTGAGCAATATCTGGCCTCGTACACACCATTTGATTTGCTAATTCATTTTGCATTGCCGTTATTGTCTAACGGGACACGCCGCCTGTACCATCACATGATAGGAAGACTTTTGATACAAGACACCTTTGCAAATCTTTGGTCCCAATGAGATACTGCTTCATGGAAACTCTCTAGTTCTTCATCTTCAGTAAGTAGAAGGTACTCAGATTCTGCATATCTACTTAATGGAATCCGACCTCGTTCAGATCTATAAAACTTCTTTAATAATTTGAGGAGATCCACCATCATCTTGACCTTGTGATGGTCGTGGAACGTCTGACAGACGGGGTTGTAGCTCCCCCTGCTCAGCACTGTCACTTTTCTCATTATCTTTTACTTCTGGCACAATTTCACTATTTCTCATAAATGGTTCTGTTGCTGCTTCTAGTATCTGATCTGCAACATTTGTCTTTTGAGACAGTGTGGGGTTTTCAATGTCATCAATTGTTTGGATTTCATGGAACACCATGTTCCTATTTCTGATTACCTTTTACTCCTTTGGATCCCATAACCTGTATCCAAATTCTTCATCTCCATAGCCAATGAAAGTACATGGAGTGATCCTTGCATCTAGCTTCTTCCTGAGCTCCTTGGATACATGTGCGTATGCCAAACACCCAAATACTCTCAAGTGAGAATATGATAGATCCTTTTTAGACCAAAGTTTCTCCGAAGCTTCAAAATCCAATGGTACTGATGGAGCTCAGTTGATCAAGTAGCAGGCGGCTCTAATTGCTTCTCCCCAGAATGGCTTTGGCAGTTTAGCCATACTAAGCATGCTCCGAACACGTTCCATGATTGTTCGATTCATTCTTTCATCTACACCATTGTGTTGAGGGGTGCATGGCACCGTCTTCTCATATCGAATGCCATATGATTTGTAATAGGCATTGAATTGCCTGGAAGAGTATTCACCTCCATTGTCAGATCGAAGACACTTCAACTTCTTTTCTGTCTCACGTTCTACTATGACATGGAACAGTTTGAAGTAATCAAACACCTGGTCCTTCATCCACAAGAAATACACCCACATCTTTCAAAAAGCATCATCAATGAACGTTAGAAAGTATCGATTGTCGCCGAGTGATTCAACCTTCAAGGAATCGCAAACATCAGAGTGTACCAGACTGAGTAACTCTGATCTTCTCGTTAAAGAGGAATTAAACGAGACTCTATGCTGCTTACCAAAATAGACAATGATTGCAAGGATCTAGTGCAACATCCTTGTCTACATTGATAAGCTCCTTCTTAATCAGGGTAGATAACCCTTTCTCACTCATGTGGCCAAGTCTCTGATGCCATAAATTTTGAGAAGCCTCCTTTTCCACTACATTGAGGCTGTCTGTGTATATCTTCACATGTGTTTTATATAACGTGCCACAAATATGTCCTCGAGCGACTATCATAGCGCCTCTTGACAATTTCCATATGCCTTTACGGAAATGACTATCATAGCCCTCTTTGTCAAAAGCTACAACTAAAAGAAAATTCAGCCGAGATCTGGCACATGATGGACATCCTTCAGAATAATTGTACTTCCAAAACTTGTCTTTATCTGGACATCACCAATTCCTACAATCCCAGAGAAACTGGAATTTTCCATCTTTACAACTTCAAAGTCTCCAGCTTTGTACGTTGTAAAGTATTCCTTATGTGGAGTAATATGGTAGGTTGCTGCAGTATCTACCACCCATTCCGTATCTTCTCTTGAGACGCGAAGGCATATCTCATTATGGGTTGAACAATAAACTACATCTCCAAGAATAGTAACTAATATTTCTTCACCCTTGTTCTTCGGCTGCAAACTACTCTGAAAGATGATGTTGACTCTTCTGTGGTCATTATTACCTTACAATAACTTAATTCACCAAAATGAGGTTGCTTGAAAAATGGAGCTTACCGTTACGTCTGGAACGGTCAAAAAGGTAGAATTGACACTTCGGGGCCAAAATTCCACTATTAGGGCAAAATAATAATTTCAAAGACTTTGAGGACCAAACTATAATTTTAGAAAGATCAGGGTCCCACTGCAATTTTAGAAGGATCAGGGGCCAATCTAAAATTTCTTGAACATTGAGGGACCAAACTGAAATTCCAAAAAAACTTTAGGAGTCACTTTGCAATGTCTGAAACTATTGCATATTTCGGCAAGGAATAGTGTTTCCGATGGTCTTCTCCGGCGAAACTCCAATGAACAGTGTCATCGTCTTCGGCAAAACTCCGATGAACAGTGTCGCCGCCTCCGGCGAAACTCCAGTGAACAGTGTCGCCTTCTCCGGCGAAACTCCGGTGCGTTGACCAAACTTTAACTGAGATTTTTGGGCTCGTCTGAGCTCCAATTTGGTTGTCATTTGGTGCATTAGATTCAGTTCGACGAGATGAATCTAATGGTGCAGTCAAAATTAAATTTTGAATAAAATTAAAAAAATCCAAATTTTGACCCGTCACCGAAAAACTCGACCAACGCTTCTAACTTGGCTCTGATACCACTTGTTGAGGCCAAAGGATCAATTGAGCATTGGTAAACACAAATTTGAGAGAAAAAATTCTTCTATTACTTATAAGAATAGATTACAAAATAACTCTCAGATTCACACAATACACTCTTGTCTTGATGTTCTTGGTGGTGTCTAATGAAGGAGCTCAGCAACTCCTTTCATAGGGGAAATTCTACCCCTATTGATGTAATTGGTGACATCACAAGGCAACCATTGTTGACACTTGAATATTCAATAATGGTGGCCGGTGATTGTTCACATGGTGGTTGTTCACATGGTGGCTATTCTAATGGTGGCTGGAATTCTTCACAAACGAGCTAAAAAAGGGACATGAAGTTTGAACAAGGAAAAGTAAATCACTAAATTTGAAATAAATTCACATACAACCTATTCGTAACAGCATTATGTAGACAGTCAGTCACTGATTTAGACCAAATTTGCCTAAAATGGAGCTTAACAATGAGAAATCAGAGGGACATGTTATAGCTGATTTAACAGCATCACAAGGTTGCCATTAAGGCCAAGACATAACAGTAATGTCTAAGCTATAACAATGATAAATTCATCATGAAACAACCTCCAAGATTAGATTAAACTAAAAGAGATAAAACCACAACTAATTTCAGTAGTGAAAACAACATGAAACCTCAGGCTTAACGCAATCCTTATTTATTCGACACTAATGTTCCTCAAACAGGGAGTTTAAAAAATGAGTGATACTACTTCAATCAGTTCAAGAAGCATTTTAGCGGTCATGACAAGCACAAACAGAGAGGAAACTTAAATTCACATTTTGGACTCAAATTTAACATGACCAAGCAGGAGGCTCAGACAACAACAAGAGAAAACATACATTACATGGATTGAAACAGAGATACATTCAGGGATTTAAGTCAAAGAATGAAACCATAGTTCAAACGACTACACATGAGATAGAGATAGAGGCGAGAAGAAATTAAATTCAAAATCAATTAGAACAACAAAGGTCTACCAGAGTATATGAACGAAACAATGAACACAACCCTGTGACTACAGAAATCATCTTAAACGGTTAATAATAGCAACATCTCAGCATCGAACCATATAACAGCTTAGGCAAAACATAAAAATGGAGATCAAAGTATAACGTCAATATTTATCTCACAACTAAGCACTCATACTCAAAAGATGAAGAAGAGTAGGATTAAGGCCATTACCTCTTTAGAAGCAGGAACTGGAATGACGATGAACTAGAAGGAACTTTCACCACCAAAAGGAAGCTTCGTCTAAGCTTTCTTGACCTCAAAACCAAGAATTTCTTGCCTCAGTAATCCTTCAAAATTTGAATGATCTTTCTGAACAAAACCCCTCTTTAAAATGAAGATTGAATGTATATCTATGTGAAAGAACGACTCTTTACCTATAAATTTTGAATTCTCTTATGATGAATGCCCCCGCCCCCTTGATGACAATGAAAAAAAGATATATAGAGGCTGGATTAGGGTTCAAAAGTTGGAGGGAAAACTCCGAAATTGGAATTGAATTTTTGGGTTTTTCAATTTGACATTCGAAAATAAGATAAGTGAAGAGAGACATGATTGAAGGAAATGCAGTGAGATTTGAAGAAGGAGATTGAGAGAAAGTACAGGAGGATAGAGAGAGATTGTGAGGAAAGAAATTTTAGATTTCTTATTCCTCAAGTGCTGTACAAAGCACTGTATTAGTGCTTATATATGCACAGTAAAGTGTACAAGTATATGTATGTATGTATTATACAATGTATATACCTATTGTGTATCCTACTCTATGGGATTAATTCCCAACACTTACTTTAACTAATTAATTCCCCAACTAACTTCAATCCAACTAACTCCAACTAACTAACAACAACTTAACTAATTATCAACTAAGTATTCTCAATACTCCCCCTCAAGCTGGACTTATTGAAGAGATTCAACAGTCCAAGCTTGCCTTGTAAGAACTCATGTTGTGTTCTACTTAATGCCTTGGTAAGTTGATCTGCCTATTGATCCTTAATATATACATAGATGGTCTTGATAAGCCCCTTTTTGATTTTCTCTCAAATGAAGTGACAATCAATCTCGATGTGTTTGGTACGCTCATGGAAGACTGGATTAGCAACAATTTGCAGGGCAGATCTACTGTCACAGTATATAACTGCTGGTTCTCTCAACTTTACTCCTAACTCTTTGAACAGATTGGCAACCCAGACAACCTCAGCTATTAAAGCAGCCAAGCTCCTATACTCTACTTCTGTGGAGCTCCTGGAGACTGTGGGCTGCTTCTTGGACTTTCAGGAGATAGGAGAATCACCAAACTTTAGGACAAAACCAATGACTGATCTTCTTGTGCTTGGGCATGCAGCCCAATCTGCATCACAATGGCCAGTCAACTGTAGTTGCTAAGTATAGCTCATCAGTAACCCCTTTTCAGGTTCCAATTTGATGTATCTAATCACCCTCAATGCAGCCTTCCACTGTGATACCTTGGGCTGCTACATGAATTAACTCAGTAATTGGACTGCAAAAGCTATATATGGTCTTATGATAGTGAGATAAAGCAACTTCCCAAATAGTCTTTGATACCTTGGAATGTCTTCATACAAAGTCTCTGGTTCAAACTCAACATTAGTTAGCCTTTGGTTGTACTCCAATGGTGTCATGCTAGGATTAGCATTCCCCAATCCTGCTTCAGCTATTAGCTCAAGAGTATATTTCCTCTGGTTCATTACAATACCTATATCAGATCTCAAGAATTCAATGCCTAGAGAGTATCTGAGCTCACCCAAATCTTTAATCTTGAAGTGGTGGTACAGAACCTGCTTAATATCCTCTATCAGTTTTGCATCATTTCCTGTGATCAATAGATCATCCGCATATACTAGAACTATTAGCAATCCATTACCCTGCTTCTTTGTGAACAAAGAGTAATCCAGGTGACGTTGTGAATAACTTGAATTCAACAAGGCTTCAGTCAGTTTAGCATTCCACTGCCTTGATGCTTACTTAAGTCTATATAGGGACTTCACCAGCCTGCATACAAGATTTTTGCCCTTCTCTGCATTGTAAAACCCCTTAGGCAGTTCTATATACACCTCTTCAAGCAAATCGCTTTGCAGAAAAGCATTAAAGATATCTATTTGAAAAATGTTCCAATGTTAACAAGAATCTAGTGCTATGATGGATTTGACTATTGTCATTTTCACCACTGGAGAAAATGTTTCTTGGTAGTCAATCCCCTCAGTTTGGCTATATCCCTTTGCTATTAATCTGGCTTTGAATCTATCTACCTGACCATCAGCTTTGTATTTGATCTTGAATGCCCACTTGCATCCTATAATACTTTTTCCTTTAGGTAATTCCATTATCTCCCAAGTTGCATTGTCTTCCAAGGCTTGTACCTTTTGTTGCATAACATGTATCCACCTGTTATCCTTGCTTGCTTCCTCAAAGGTCCTTGGCACAACTTCTGTAGAGAACATGGATAAGTAGGCCTTATATTTGGATGACAGATTATTAGAATAAACATAGTTACTCTGAGAGTATGGAAGAGTCCTAGTTGGAGTCACATAATCTTTCATCCAGATGGAAGGATGATGGCTTCTACTAGACCTCCTACATGGAAATTCTTCTGTTCTTCTAGGTGTGGAGTCAACTATGGTAATGGTATCATCAGGCTGAGCAGTATCATATGCAGCTTCTGATTCTGGTGGAGCAGTATCATGTATGACCATAAAATCATCATCCAGGTGCATTTCAACTGCAGTGACAGGTGCAGATGATTCTCTATCTTCATTACACACAGCAAAGTCATCTGAGACTGCATCTGATTCAGTGGGAAATAATTGTTCTCGTTTATTGAGTTTCTTCCTGAAAGGAAAGATACTTTCTTTGAAGCTAACATCCCTACTGATGATGAGCTTCCTTTGGGACAAACTGTTTAAAAGATATCCTTTTTGGGTTAGTGAATACCCCAGTAATAGACAAGCCTCTGCCCTAGGAGACAGCTTACCTTGTCTGACTACCTGGGCTGCATAGCATAGGCAACTTATAGTTCTTAGATGATCAATACTTGCATTATATCCATGAAACTACTGATATGGAGATTTCCCCTGCAAAACTGGAGTAGGAAGCCTATTTATCAAGTAAACAACAGATAGAACACACTTCCCCCAAAACCTGATAGGAATATTGCCTTGGAATCAAATTGCTCTAGCCAACTCAAGTATATGCTTGTTTTTCCTTTCAACTACTCCATTTTGTTGTGGAGTATAGGGGTAGCTACTCTCATGAATGGTACCAAAAGACTTCAGCATATCACAACATTTATTGTTAAAAAATTCAGTACCGTTATTAGTTTTTATCCTCTTAACATGCCTACTAACTGAGTTTTTGCTAACAAGAGAAAAGATTTTAACACTGGAAATGCATCACTTTTTAGTTTCAACAAATATAGCCAACATATTCTTGAGTAATCATCAACTATGGTTAAGAAAAATCTGAAACCATTATGAGTAGTAGTTCTATAAAGTTCCCATACATCCACATGAATTAGATAAAAAACAACTTGTGTTCTAGATATACTCAACTGAAAAGGCAGCCTAATCTGCTTAGCAAGTGGACAAACAGGGTAATTATTACATTCATCACTCCCTTTGAAGTTGGTATCCATGAACAAATGCTGCAACACCTTTGCAGAGGGGTGCCCTAATCTCCTGTGCCACAATAACTTGTCTGCACCAGAATATTGTGTCATTAGTGCCCTTTGATCTCCCCTATTTCCTTCACATTGCAGTGCAGTAGGAAGATAGTATAGTCCACCAATCTCTCTATCAATCCCCTTCACCTTTCCACTTGAGAGGTCCTGGAGCACAAAGAACTCAGGAAACAAATTAACTGAGAAATAAAATTGCCTTGTCAATTTAGACACTGAAAGTAGATTATGCTTGAATGCAGGTACCGCCAATACATCTTTCAAGATATTTCTATCAGTTGTACTACAATAGCCTGTGTATGATATTTGTGCAACCTCATCATTGGGTAAATGCACCATCTTATTGGCACAACTATATGCATGATCAAGCTTGCTCAGACTGTATGACATATGACATGTGACACTTGAGTCAACTATCCAATGTTCCTTTCCATTCTCAACTTTAGTCTGTATATTATTATCAATTGCAGACTAAGCATTTGAGATGGTTATCATATCTGCCATGTTAGCCAAGTTGTTAAGTTCTTTGCCTGAGCTTGAACCTGCATCTTCCTTCTTCAACATATGTAAGATTATATTATACTGGCATTGAGTAAAAGTGGGTTGTATGCTACTGGATGCAATGTCCTTTTCCTTCACCACAGGGGCAACAAGAGCAAAATTATCAAATGGATCCATCTCATCCTTGGAAGCAGTCACATAATTCACTACATCAGGATTCCTCTGCACTCTGTTGTTTTGCAATGTTCCTGACTTCTTCTTAAACTTCCAATCATTTGGATAGCCAACAAGCTTGTAACAGACATCTTTAGTGTGTCCATGCATCTTACAGTGGTTACAAATCACATTCTAGTTTCTCCTCTGCCTATGATTGTTACTGAATTGGCCTGTGCTACTGCCTCTACCTGTATAGTAGGTTCTCTTTCCAGCACTTCGAGCATATAGTGCCATAGATTTATTTATGTCTCCACTCACTTTAGATCCAGCCGTCACACGCTGGCTCTCATAAAAAATAATCATTGCATAAGCTTTACTCACATTGGAAAGGGGATTCATCATGAGAATTTGACTACGAGCATGACCATATACTTCATTTAACCTATCAGAAATGCAAACAGACATAAATATTGAATGTGATCAACTTATGTCTTAGATTTGTCACAATTGCAGGCAGGTGGAGGGACTAAAGCATCAAACTCATCCTATAATAGTCTCATCTTAGTGAAATAAGCTAAAACTATCATATTACCCTGAATTAGTGTACAAATCTCTTGATGCAGCTGATAGCTCCTAAATCCATCAACTTTGTTAAATCTCTCCCTCAAATCAGCCCTAACCATTGCGACATTTAAGGCGTATACTATCCCACTCAACAATTCCTTCGATATTATGTTCATGATCCAAACCAACACAAACACATTACACTTCTCCCATTGCTCCTCTTACTCAAATCTGTAGTTTGATTTCTTGCATGTACCAAGAACAAACTCTAATTTGCTTTTCGCACGTAACGTGATCATCATCGACCTACTCCAGAATGAATAATTCTTAGTTCCTATGAGTTGAACTGAGATCAAGACATCGCTTGGATATATGAAGGATGAAGATGTAGAGGATGATTGTGGTTCTTCAAGACATAGTCTAAAGTTTCCATCGAAGCTCGAGCTACAACAACGTTTGAAGTCGCTGTCGCTTCCATCACCTTCAAGCTTCATTAATGGCTGTCTTTGTGACCTAGCAATTCTTCGTTAAGCTCAATGGCTCTGATACCATAAAGAGAGACATGATTGAAGGAAATTCAGTGAGATTTAAAGAAGAGGGAGATTGAGAGAAAGTACAGGAGGATATAGAGAGATTGTGAGAAAAGCAATTTTAGATTTCTTATTCCTCAAGTGCTGTACAGAGCACTATATTAGTGCTTATATATGCACAGTAAAGTGTACAAGTATATGTATGTATGTATGTACAATACAATGTATATATCTATTGTGTATCCTACTCTATAGGATTAATTCCCAACACTTAATTTAACTAATTAATTCTCTAACTAACTTCAATCCAACTAACTCCAACTAACTAACAACAACTTAACTAATTATCAATTAAGTATTCTCAATAATAAGTAGAAATGAAATTCGTTGGGCAAATCCAACAGATTATTTATCTCAGTCATCGATTGAGGCCAAGGACATGGGAGAGAGGAGATGAAGACATGTTGTAGTGAGAGAGGGACACGACTCTGGAAAGTTATTGAGGGAACGTTGGAGAGTTTGGTATTTTTTGCTGGGTTTAGTTGCTAGTTTTCACGTCTGGTTAGAAGAAGGGAAAGAGAGAGTGGAGTTGATGCATGAAGAAGAAAGAGCGAAAAAGGAGGAGAAAGAATTGGACACTTGTGGTTACGTTTTGGAGTATATGTACGAGTAGTGTAGTGTATGCATATGTGTGTTGTAAAACTGCTGAAACTGTGGAGTTAGGCTGGGTCACGGGAATTAATTTGGGCAAAAATTGAATTAAATGGTGTCTGAAAATGAATTTTGAGGGATGAGATTTTAGTTCTAAAAATTGGCCATTTGATTGTAATTTTAGCCAATCAAACATAACCGAATCGAAATCAATTGACTAATTTGATTACAAAACGAATTAATATAAATTAATTTAAGAGCTTTTAAATTATCAACCAAAGATAATTAAATTAATTACAAAATAATAACTCTTTAAATAAAAAATAAAATTTATTTGAGAAAATATTTTTGTATTTTGGAAAGCTAAATATTTTAAATTGTTAAAATTAAAAGCTCAATAATTACTTTATATTGTGGAGGGTAAAAATTATGTGTCAACAACTGCCCCTTTCTCTAGATATGATCGGTGAAAGAGAATGTGGACAAAGAAACTTGACAAATCCAATTTTTAGCCGACCACATCTTCATCTTTTGAAATGCTCTTGGTACGGACTTTGGAAAATTATGGCCGAATCCTGGTTTTGACTGTCCTACATATCTCAGATTATATAAGAATTCAAGCCACTTGTAGTTCAAAAGCTTGATTTGTCGCACAATTATCAAAAAAATTCAAAAAGTATATCGGAATTGAATTATGGAGAGACCAAAAAGTTTGGGAATAGAAAGAAGGGAGATTGGAGTACAGTTGAGTTTTCATCATGGAGCTCGCCTACTGTTAGACCCCGTAATTAATTCGCTCGAAGTAAATCGTTCAATTGGAAAAGTTATGGCGAACATGGCATATTCTAAATTAAATAAGTTCGCGGTGCTTAATTATAATTGGAGCGTATATTTTAAGTTGTAGTCGGGGGTCCTCAATTGGAATAAAAAGAGAAAGTTTGGGGACCTAATTGATCAATGGGCTAACTAGGAGCCCTAAGGGTACAATTTTAAAAACTTTGGTCTCTA
>JAOTQJ010018635.1:0-17115 GCA_025642045.1 Solanum sejunctum | reverse complement strand
ATAGTCTTTATAGGGTGAAGGAAGTGTTAGAAAACTATTCAAAAGATTACATGAACGTTAGCTTGAATTGGAGTCCCATAGAAGGTATAATGTTATGTTTTAGCGTTGGGGGTTTGCGTTGGGCGTTAGGGTGATGTATTGTGGTTTTTGTAGTATATCGGAAGGCTTGAATATGATAGATATGAGTTTGATTCACTGCTGCCCTGTTTTGCTATTTACGTCACGATAGCGTTTTGTGGCGTTTTGATGTTGTGGTGTTATTGGAAAATATTTATTAATGTTATGGGTTGTTTTTGTTGCTGTTGATTGATTATTTGAGCCGAGTTGAATTCTCAGGGTGGTGTATTGTAAGGGGAAATACTACCAAAATTTTTATAAATTTAGAACAAAAAAGTTAGGAATAAAGGCACGATATGGATATTAATCGTTGGCATTGTTATAATTGTGTAGACATTGAACATCTAGAAGTCTAAGTTTGGGTTGACCTTACATTGGAGCTAGTTGGCAAGCAAAATTGAGGTATGTAAAGATTTCCTACCCTTTGGCATGAATTTGAAAGTCCCTTTCTTTTACAATTTGGGTCTGAAAGTAATCTATGTTCATTTTGGCCAATCTTCCGATAAATTTATTTCATCTTAAATTTTTGGAGTTTTGAACCTATGAATAGTGTTTGTTTGACCGGAATTAGAGAGTTGGAAAGCTATAAGTTCAATTTGATCCGAAATTACCTCTAAATGTGAATTTGAGCAATTTTGGCAAAACCTCATAAAAGAGTAACTACTTGATTTCTAAACTGAACATTTTGTATATTGTTAAGTGTTTGAAACTAGTTTTTATGCATATGATTGTCACGACTCTATTCATGCCCTTTTGGATTCGTTCACCGGTTCTCTAGCCTATTGATATCGTACGTAGGTATAATTATATATATATATATATGTATCTATATTCCAAAGTAGGTTGGATACGACGGGGCAGTTTGCCCATGGGCTGGCTTTGCTTAACTTGGAGACATAAGGAGCTGGGCTTGGGATGGCATCACGATGTGTGAGTGCTGGGTCAAGTTCGCCCCGGCTCACGGGAGCACATGGCACCGTCGCCTCAGTTCCATAAACCTGCATGATGACCTCTATCCATTACGATACGTGAACGCTTGGCGTCGGCGCCCTGGTTCACCTATCCTATGACGTGAGTGTTTGGCCGTTGTTCGCCTCGGCTCACCTATGTTATAGTTGGGATTTGTGTTGGAGATTTTGGAAATTTGAAACTTCTAGTGTTATGCTGTGGTATGGAGCGAGTTTGGAGGTCGCCATCATTCCCGTCCGATGTGCATTATTTTGATGTTTGAATAAATAAATATTTTGATGCTTACATACAGGTTTGACTTCTATATTTTCTTGTTTGGATTATTACACTCACTTACATTTTGGATTTTCTGCTTTGCATACTTGGTACGTATTTTGTACTGAACCCCTCCTTTCGGGGGACGCATTCATGCCTGCAGGTATATACGAATAGGTTAGAGGGCCGTCCTCTTAGGATCCTCGCCTACTGTTGAAGTGTTCCCTTGCCTCAGGAGCAGTCTGTTGGTATATACATGTTTTCTCATTTTCTGTACTTTGCATTTATATATATTCGAGGGTATGACGGGGCCCTATCTCATCATATGGTCCAGTTTGTGTGTCTAGATGTCTGTGGATACATATGGGTGTGGGAAATGTGTTGGTGTGACATCTTTTATATGATATGTTTGCTGGCCGATTCTGCCACAGCGGTGACCTTGTCGGCCCGCATATATATATATATTTATATAGTGATGTTTGTTATTGCTGGGTTCGTTGTTTGCAAGTGAAGCTAGTCAGTAAGATAGAGAAAACTCTGCCAAAATTTCAAGAAATTCCCTAGTTATTATGAATGGAAATCCAGTTTAATGTATGTCTAGGTGCTCGAACGGCACTAATCACGGCCCCGGGGTTAGGTCGTGACACATTAGTACATTTGAATGTACTAAGTATATAAGAAGCAATGCAACAAGGTATAGGAAACATAGCCAAAATGCATAATCATAAGCAAGGAATAAGTATAATAACATGGCATGCATGATAAATGCTTGAAGTAAAACATACTTGTATAGAACATATTACATGTGTAGGAAGAGACCATCGTCATAGACAAAGTAAACTAATACTTGAAATCCAAGGCATATCACCCCCTTGGAAGGTGATTGAGATACCTACCCCTCAATTGGTAGACTAGCATAGCACCCCCCAATCATAATGGTCAAGGTATATACCCCTCAACATGGTAGATGGGCATAGCACCCCTTACCAAAGTAGCCAAGGTATATACCCATCAACATGATAGATGGGCATAGCAACCCCCTACCCCAATCAAAGTGGTCAAGGTATATACTCCTCAACATGGTAGATGGGCGTAGCACCCCCTTCAAAGTGATCAAGGTATATACCCCTCAACATGGTAGATGAGCATAGCATGCCCCCTCTATTAAAGTGGTTGAGGCATATCACCCCCTCAACAAGTTGTGGTCAACTTGCAACACTATAGATACTTTTCATAAATTCAATACATACATACAATCCATTCATCATCATGGAGTCACTTAACTCACAAACAATAGAGTAGACCATCAATAACTCATGAATCCTTAACATGATATTTTATCAAATATTTGGCGGATGTGTAATGCTAGTTCAAAGTCATGCAATTCAAGAGTGAAATCATATGAGAATACTCAATGTAAATCAACCCACCAATAGTTTGTAACATCGTCATGCAAGATACATTGAAACCCCTCATCAAAGCTCATGATAGATCATAGATTTATAGCTCAAAACATGCTTAAACGGTTAACATTTTATAAAAATCCAACATAGTTTTATAATCAACTTTATAATAAGAGATATCTATAGATAATCCAACTTGAAAACATGAAATTTACATAAAAAGTAAGGTTGGGCATCATGGGTGGAAGGATCCAATGGTTAAAATCCACATATTCCTTGATAAAGATTTGAATGAGTCCCTTTATAATCATGGAGTCACTTAACTCATAAGCCATGCAATAGACCATCAATAACTCAAGAATCCTTAACAAGATATTTTATCAAATAACTGGTGGGTGTTTAATGCTAGTTCAAAATCATGTAATTCAAGAGTAAAATCATGTGAGGAAACTCAATGTAAATCAATTCGCCTACATTTGGTAACACCCTCATGAAAGATACATTGAAACCCCTCATCAAATCTCATGATAGATCATAGATTCATAACTCAAAACATGCTTAAACAGTCAATATTTTATGAAACCCCAACATAGTTTTATAATCACCTTCATAATAAGAGATATCCATAGATAATTCAACTTGAAAACGTGTAATTTACATAAAAAGGAAGATTGGACACCATAAGTGAAAGGATACAATGGTTGAAACCCACATACCTCAAACTTGAGGATTTCCTTGATGAAGATTTGAATGAGAACTTGAAGTTTGAATGAAGTTCTTGAGATCCGAATATGATTTTGGGATACTTGAATTTGGATGAAATATTTGGCTAAGTGTTATAGAGGGTTTTGAGAGTGTATAGAGTGATATAGAGTTGAAAAATGGCCAAGTATAGGTGTTTTCCTGCATCCAAAGCCTTAGGCCAAAATAGAAAATAGGCAAAAATTACACATCTCCGCGCCCCTAGCGTGTCGCGCCTTGGCACGTATCGTCTCTGGAAATCATAATTTTTGAAAAATTATTTTATGCTAGGGTTGCTCTAAAATTGGGTTTATACCCATTTCCTATTCAATTATGCCCTCTGATCACAAATATGAAGTTTGATTTCTATATTCACGCAGAGATTTTGAGATATATAAAAATTATGATTATGGCCATTTTTAGGCATATTTTTGGGCATTTTTGGGGCGTTGTAGTAATGCAACAAGACATAAGCCAATACAGTAAAGATGTATAGTAATAGGCAATAGATAAGTATAATATCAATATCTCATACATGATCAATGCTTGAAGTAAAATATATTTCTAAATCATATAACTTGCAAATATAAATTACATGTATAGGAAGAAACTATATCAACATAGCCCAAGCAAACTATCACTTGAACCCCAAGGCATGCCACCCCATTGGAAGGTGATTGAGGTATATACCCCTCAATGTGGTAGTACCAATATGCCACCCCCTGACAAGGTGATTGAGGTACATATCCCTCAACGTGGTAGTACGGGCATACCATCCCTCCCACAAGGTGATTGAGGTACATACCCCTCAATGTGGTAGTACGACCATGCCACCCCCCGATAAGGTGATTGAGATATATAGCCCTCAACGTGATAGTACGGGCATGCTACCCCTCCCCTCGACAAGGTTATTGAGGTACATACCTCTCAACGTAGTAGTACGGGAATGCTAAACCCCAATAAGGTGATTAAGGCTTGACACCCCTTCAACAAGGTGATTGTGCATGCCACGCCCAAACAAGGTGTCGTCAGTTTGTAACACAATAGATACTTTCATGAAATTAATATGTATATACAATCCCTTAATCATCATATAGTCATTTGATTCATAACTCATGCAATAGATCATCAATAGCTCAAGAATCCTCGTCAAAATATTTTATCAAAAACTTGGCGGGTGTGGCTAGTTTAAAAGCATGCAATTTAGGAGTGAAATAATAAAACTTAATGTAAATCAGCCCACCAATACATAGTAAAACCCTCATATAAGATACCTTGAACCCATCATCAAATTTCATAATAGATCGTAGTTTCATAACCCAAAACATGCATAGTCACAATAGACAAACCATCTTATAGAATAAGCTTGAAATAGGTAGACATGTGTTTTGAATAAAACATTTCATAAAAACCCACATAATTTGTAATCATAATTCATAATAAGTAATACTCATAAGTAACACAACTTGAAAATATGCAATTTTTATAAAAAGGAAAGTTGGGCCCCTTGGGTGAAAGGACCCAATGGTTGATACCCACATACCTCAAATTGGGGCTTTCCTTGATGCAGATTTGAATGAGAACTTGAAGCTTGAATGAAGTACTTATGATCCAGAATTAAGCTTGGGATACTTGAATTTGGATGAAATATTTGGTTAAGTGTTAGAGAAGGTTTTGAGAGTGTCTTGAGTGATATAGAGTTGAAAAATGGCAAATTATAGGTGTTTTTATCCAAAAAAGGGCATGGGTCCAAGACCCCAATGTGTTAGGCCAAAATTGAAAAATTAAGAAAGTGATAACACTGCTCCATGACAGGTCCGCAACCCAGAGCCATCGTTGATAGTCACTAGAAATTGAAAAGTTGGCAAAAATAAAATTTCACTACGGGTCCTCTAAAATCAGGGTTATACCCATTTTCCACTCAATACTGCCCTTTGATCAACAATATGAAGTTGAATTTTTTATATCATGTACGAATTTGAGATATATGAAAATTACGATTATGAGCATTTCTGAAGCACATTTTTTGGCTATTTTTATGGCATTTCAAGTAGTCCATCAAGAGATGAAGGTGTAGAAAAGAAATACTCCTGGGAGTGTCGATAGAGGATCTTTTGATGGTGATCGAATGGTTGATTATCCTATGGACTTTGATTTTGGTGGTCAATACACTATTGGATGTGTTGGTAGAGAATCTCTTAGTGGTGGTCATTCAAATGTAAAATATTTTCGTGAATGGGTTAAATGTGCTGAAAAACAAACAGTTCTGGAAAGGAAAATTTCAGATATGGAGAATGAGCTAAAAAATAATGGAAAGAAGATAGAAATCGTGGAGAATACAATCGTCAAATTTGTAGAGGAGTTTTCTATCTTGAAAAAAAAGTTGGAGTCTAGAAAAATGATAAAGGATTCCAAATATCGAAGAATTTTATATACTATTGGTGTAAGAAAAACAATAGAAGAAACAAAAATGATCACTCAATTGTTTGTTGATCTTTACAAGCCTCTTGATATTGATGAAACAAAAAACTTTCATGCATTTTCTTGATTTGACGGACAAGGAAACACATGTATGAAGGCATTGGATATAATTGTGAAGATTTTGAGAATTGATATGCGTCAGTGGATGGATGATAAGGTATATATTAATTTGTATACTTATAATTTTGAATTTTTTAAATAGTGATATTTTTATTAAACAATTTGAAATTATTTAAACAATCTATGTTATTTTTGTATAAATATTTTTTAGTGATGGTTTTAATCAAATAATTGCGGGTTGAAATATTTAAACAATCTATTGTTGTTTTCCTATAAATTTTTTAGTGATGTTTTAACCAAACAATTGCGGATTGAAATATTTAAACAATCTACTATTGTTTTAGTCTAATATTTTTAGTGATGTTTTAACCAAACAATTATAGATTGAGTTGTTTAAACAATCTACTATTGTTTTCATATAAAAAATTTTGTCATATTTTAACCAAAAAATTAAAGGTTGTTTAAACAACCTAATGTCATTTATATAGGATATTTACATTTGCGGCATGTTGACGAAATATTTAACACTGATGCGGTTGTGACATACAAAGTTTCCCAGACAACTATCCTAATTCATATCTAATATTAGATTGTGTCATCACTTAATTCATCGCTATGAGGAATGTTGTGACCATGCTTATTCAAAAGTTTTTGAAGACCTTCATTATCATATATGTTGACTTTATATCAATTTGATGATAATTTTATGGTGTATACAATTGGTGCTTTTCCTTATCTAGGAGAAAGAAAATGGAATAAATGAAGCAAATATTCATTATATTGAATTTGGATCAAAAGTATTGACACTATTATTTTCCTCATCGATGAGCAAAAGATAGAAGTATATGATTGCAACCTGTCAGTTTTTAATGGTGATGTCTTTGCAGATTTTGTACTTTCTATCACTATGATGTTTCTAAAATTCGTTCAACAGAGTAAAAAGATATTCAATATGCCAGCACAAGAATTTTGTGTTAGTGCTAGTATATTTTGATAGATGACAAATTGTAGGAAAATATCAAAAAGAAAATAATCCAACTAAGATACGACTTGAAAGAATCTATCAAGAAAATCTAGCTGGAAGCACCAAGAGCACAATTATTGAATGAAATCAATTTAACACTAAGCAAGACAGGAAAACAAATCCAGAAAAATAATCAAGCATATTTGGACTGGAAAGAAACAATCAAATATCAAGTGATAAAGGAACATAATCGTGAAAAATCAATCAAGCATCTTTGGATTGGAGAGAATCAACTGAGAGAAGATGTTTACTGCTGCAAGCATCTGTAAAATTGAAAAGATCTATGAAGATTTTGCTACAAAAGTATTATCCTTGCAAAAAAAATCAATCAGTAAATAAGAAGATTAGAAATATCAATTTCACTGTAATTGAGGATCCATCAAGGAAGCGGAAAAGAATCAAAATATATCAAGCAACTGAACAACCACACATGATTTGGAAGAACAATAAATCAAGTAGCAAGAAGAAAGGAATACATGTTGGTGCCAAAATTATTTTGACTGATTACAGCAAAATTTGAAGTGAAAAAGGAAATCTAAGGAAATAACCATTATGGAAAGCAAATCAAAGCCAAAAAAAAACTCATATTGGAAACCAATTCTTATGGAAAACTAAATCTGGTGAAGTCAATCAAGAAAAATTAAAAGAAGAAAAAGAAAAAGATGTAGAAAGGATCTGCACATAGATTGTGAAGACACAAGATCAAATATCTTCTCCAAATCAAGGAGGATCTGCATGATTGAGAAGAATCAGAAAGATTACAAGAGGATTATCTTTCCTTTGGCTTGCCTTTATTCTTGGAAAGAGGATTCATCACTGCCTCAATCTAAGGATCAAATCCCTTGGGATACTATCTCTTCAATATAAGGAGGCATCCAGATATCTCATGAGGTATACAAGTCCACTGCATTTCAAGCCATTCTTCAAAACTCTTCATCTTTAAAAAATTATTGTAAACTTTAGACTAGTTACTTTGAAAGAAAAGGAGAGATAAAAGAAGAAAACATTGAAAGAGAGGATTGTATCCAAAGAAACAAAAACACAAAAAAGGAGAAAAAATCTGAGTTTAGTTTTAAGTTCTATTTCTTATAACCATCATTCCATTAAAAAGTCTTGAAGAGATATCTCTTTCAACCCAAGAAGACTGGACCTAAGATTCGCATTGAATCCGAGCCAGTATAAAAACATTCGATGTTGAATTTTCCATTTATGCACTTTACTTTTCAGCATACTTATATATCTAATTTAATTAGTCGACTATCTCATATACTAGTTGACTATCTTAATATAGGCTTAAGTTTAAAAAAAAGAAGAAAATTTAATTTACCTCCCTCCCCCTTTTGCACTTTTAGTTGGTATCAAAGCCTAGTCTAACAATATTTTTTTGTCTAACCACAGGTGAGAAAAAATCATGAAAAATTAAAATCAAATCATTGGTGCACTGTTTCAAGAGGGATTCTCAAATCAGACCTCCTTATTTCGATGGAAAGCATTTCTCACATTGGAAAATCGGAATGGAGGCCTTCATCAAGTCCGATGATGTGAAAATTTAGAAGATTATCAAATATGTTGATACTCCCATCCCCACAACCAAACCAGCAAATGGAAGTACATCAAGCTCTGAAGGAAGTCAGGCTCCTGTTATTCCTAGTCTGGAAAACTACACTGATGAAAAAATAGAGATTATTCTGATAAATGCTAAGGCAAAAAATGTCCTCTACAATGCCATCAGCGGGAAAGAATGTGAGAAAATCTCCAGTTGCGAAACTGCTAAAGAAATATGGGACAAATTGGAAGCCACTTATGAAGGAGCTAACAAAGTAAAAGAAATCGTTGTTAGTCTCCTTGTTTATGAATGTGAACTATTCCAAATAAAAGAAGGAGAATCTGTTGAGAGTTTGTTTGCACAACTGAGCAAAAGTATTAGAGAACTCAAGGCTGCAGGAAAAGAATATGCTCCCATAGAACACATAAGGAGAGTTCTTAGAAGTCTGCCTCCTCCATGTCATTCAAAGGTTGTTGTACTAGAAAGCATGGATCTTATGTACTTAAACTATAGTAAAGTACGAGGAGATTTGATTGCTTTTGAGAAAACTCATCTCAAAAAAAAGGAAAAAGAAGATGAGATGAAGAAATTTGTTGCTTTCAAAGTAACTCATGATATTTAAGAAGATGATGATGAATTGAATGAGGATGAAATTGCATGGATCACAAAATCCATCATGGAAACCTTCAGACACAACATAAACTAAAGGAGAGGTAAGTCAAATAACACTAAAACTAAACAATTTACTAACTACAATAGAAACAATGGCAGGTGTTATGAATGTGTCAAACTTGGGCACATTGCAAGTTAGTATCCCAAAGTAAGGAGAAGATTTTATCAAGGATAAGGAAGAAACAAAGCACTTAGCAGCTGAAGTGATGAAGACACATTGGAATACGATCAAAATAAATCTGGTAATGTGTGCTTCATGGCTATTGACGAATCCAGTCAAGTAAAATCTGATTTTTACAAAAATTGTCATGATTTAAGAGCATTACAGTATCAGGCCATCACAGACCTAAAAAGATCCTTTGAGAATTTTAGAACCATTCAAGATGAAAAAAGAGTTTTGGAAATCAAACTCAAAGTTTGTGCAGTTGAAAGAGATCTTTTGGATGAAAAAACTCTTTAATTGAAAAATCTCTTAAAAATGCTCAAAAATCTGTCAGCTCTAATAAATAATTTAAGTCAAGTGGATCATACTAGTTGAGTTACTCTCAAAGTGATCATAGTTTGTATGGATTTGATGAAATTGGTAAAAGCTCATGTAACTATTGTGGTAAACTTAGTCATTCTTATTCTCGATGCAGATTTTGTTAGTCTAAACCATCATATATGGTTTGGAAAGTCAGAAATACCTCTAACCAAAAAGGACCCAAAGCTAATTGGGTACGTTAAAACAAGTAATTTTTTTTGCCAGAACTCTGCTCGAAGGGAAAAGGCAAGTGGGTATCATGATAGTGGATATTCAAATCACATGACATGGTTTGAAATACAATTTGCTGAGCATTAGTCAACCGTATGATTCCAACTTGGAAGTAACATTCAAGAAAGCTGGATACATTATTGAGGATGCATCAGGAAAGAAAATTCTCCCTGAAAGCAGGGATAAGACTGTTTACATTCTTGGCTCAGTGAAAGGATCCACAAATCACATCTGTGTTGCATCCATTTCAAAGGATCCACGGATTTGACATAAAAAGTTAGGCCAGGAAGAATGAGATTAATTGAGAAGCTTGCAAGACTGAATTGGTAATTTAACTACCAAAGTTGGATCACACAAAGGATTACATCTGTGATACTTGTCAAATGGGTAAACAAACAAGGAACTCCTTGCAATCAAAACATATTATTTTACTACAAAACCTTTTCAACTTCTTCACATGGATCTTTTTGGTCCAATAAGAATTGTTAGTATTGGTGGTAAAGGTATGCATTTATTATTGTTGATTACTATCATGACACAAACCTAGGACCTAGACATGACCGACAAATGGGAAACCGAAAGAAACCCCAAATAAACCTCATAGTATATCATTACACATCGTTAGTCATGAAAGCAATTAAAATGGCAATAAGAGATAAGCATAAACAAGGAGAATTGGGACGAAGAGTAAACTTACATAGCATAAACATCAAAAAATGAGAAAATCAAGGCTCATAGCATAGATACATATCATGTCCAACAATACCTCTACTATATAGATAAGAGCGGGGCGAAGACAAGATACCGGGCTCACCCTCAAAGTCAAAACATATAGTAAGAAATATAGTCTTAGAACATAGGAAGAGATCATAAACTTCATCCCTGGAAATGGAGGACTCACTAATAAGCTTGGTAGAATTCGTACTAGCCATGTGGAGGAGGAGGAGGATCAATCAATGCTCCAGTCCCTACATGGTGATATCATATTGGC
Source organism: Solanum sejunctum (assembly GCA_025642045.1). Lineage (NCBI taxonomy): Eukaryota > Viridiplantae > Streptophyta > Magnoliopsida > Solanales > Solanaceae > Solanum > Solanum sejunctum. The sequence continues at coordinate 6,102 of JAOTQJ010018635.1, read as the reverse complement.
ATAGAGTATGTGTTAGTATGTTTGAATGTACTATGTATATAGGATGCAATGCAATAAGAGATAGGCATCATAGGCAAAATGCATAATCATAAGCAATGAATAACATACTAACAATATGATATGTATGAATAATTCTTGAAGTAAAACCTTGCTTATGTAAAACATAGTACGAGTGTAAGAAGTGACAATTATAGTGCAATCCAAGGCCTACCACCTCCTTGGAGAGGCGCATAAGGTATAGACCCCTTCATGAGATTGATGGAGTACAAACCCCCCAATTGAGTACAAACCCCCCAACAGGTTGATGGGTACAAACGTCCAATATGGTTGATGGAGTAAAAACCCCCCAAAAGGTTAATGGAGTACAAACCCCCTAACAAGGTTGATGGTCACCAACCCCCAAAAAGGTATCCCAGACCTACCACCCTCCCGAGCTAGGTAATCAAGGTACCAACCCCTCAAAAGGTTACTCGGGCCTAAAACCCTTCTAGATAGGATTGGTTATCCTCAACACTATAGAGATATTATTATTATTCTTTTATCATTATTATTATATATATATACACAAATACATATTTCTCCCACCATCATATAGCCATTGTAGCCATACATTCCTCTCATCATCATACAACCATCATATTCACACATTCCCTTCATCATCATATAGTCATCATATATATATATATATATATATATATATCAATTTCATTATCATTTCATTATCATATATTTATTCAACTCATAAAATATGTATTAGACCTCCAATTTCTCAAGAATCAATAATCGGACATTTTATCAAGAACTTAGAGGGTGTATAGTGCTAGTGTAACAATTCAAGAGTGAAATCATGCTATAAAATTCAATATAAAATAGTCAATATATACTTAGCAACACCCTCAACCAATATACATCAAAATCCTTCATCAGATCTTATAATAGATCTTAGATTCATAGCTCAAAACATAGTAAACCAGTCACAATTTCATAAACCCTAATATGGTGTTCAGTGATTTTCGTAATAAATAAGACCCATGAGTAAATCATCTTTGAATCATGCAAATTAGGGTAAAAGGAAGCTTAGGCATCCTGGGTGAAAGCAACCTATGAAAGAAACCCACATATCTTAGCTTTGGAGATGAACTTGATGAAGATTGGGGATGGAGACTTGAAGCTTGAGTGCAATCCTTAAGATCTGGTGAGGGTTTTGACACTTGAATATTGAGAGAAATATAAGTCTAAGAATTTGGGTGAGTACTCGAGAATATTTTTTTAAATTATATGAGAGTAAAAAATGGCTAAGTATAAGTATTTTCACATATGGAAACATTTAAGCCCAAGACTTAAAAGTCTTGAACTGCACAAGAAAACTGGACTGGAAAATACACTGAGGCGTGTCGAGCCCCAGGTGTGCCTGAATACTATTTCTAAGCTCACTTTGAAATTTTAAAATTCACTACGGTTGCTCTAAAATTGGAGTTAGACCCCCTTTCCCCCTAAATTTGACTCCCTGAACAAGAATATAAAGTTGAATATTCAATATCATGCAGGGATTTTAGATATATGAAAATTATGATTTCGGGCACTTTCGAGACTCATTTCGGGCACTTTTTGGGGTCGTTTCAATAACTATTCCCATTCTAATTGGTTATGTTTTTAGCTAACAAACATGATGCTTTAAAGAATTTTGAGTTTTTTTTGTAAGAAAGTACAGAGAAAAAAGGGTTACTACAGTACATCTATTAGAAGTGATCATGAAGAGAATTCGAAAGCAGAGTCTTTGAAAATTTCTGTAAGGGTACTCACACAACTTCTCTGCTCCTCTTACTGTTCAACAAAATAGAGTCATTGAGATAAATAAAAGAACTCTTCAAGACATGGCTAGAACCATGATATATGAACACTCTCTTTCTCACCATTTCTGGGCAGAAGCGGTAAGTACAACTTGTCATATTCTCAATAGGTGTCTAATCAGGCCCATTCTCAAGAAAACTCCATATGAACTATGAAATGAAAAGACACCAAACATCAGTTACTTTCATTCATTTTGCTGCAAATGTTTTGTTCACCACAACAGTAAGGATAATCTAGGTAAATTTGACCCTCACAGCGATGAAGGTATCTTTCTTCGTTAATCTAACGCTAGTAGAGCATATCAAATATTCTAACAAACATACTTACTCTATCGAATAGTCTATACATGTTATGTTCGATGAATCTAACCTTATTCCTGAGAAAAGATATAGTTCGAATGATGAAGGTGCTACTAACAGTAATTTGACAACTTCAAAAGTAGTTACGGACAAAGATCAGTCGACTACTATCAAAGAAAGTGAACCAGTAGTAGAACCTATTCCTAATGAATGGAGAAGTGAGCCTGACTACCCCAAACCTTTATCATTGGTGACGCCGACGATGGAAAGAGAACAAGGGCATCCAGCAAAAGAAATGTCAACATTGCTCTTATATCTCAACTTGAACCAAAGAAAGTCAAAGAAGATCTGAAAGACAATTATTGGGTATATGCAATGAAGGAAGAGCTAGATCAATTTGAAAAGAATCAGGTATGGACCTTAGTTCCCAAATATTAAAATGTCACTATCATTGGGACAAAATACGTATTTAGAAACCAGTTAAACGAGGCTGGAAAAGTAACTAGAAATAATGCAAGACTTGTCACTCAACGTTACTCTCAACAAGAAAGAGTCGACTATGATGAAACTTTTGCTCCTGTAGCAAGGTTAAAGTCTATTTGCATTCCTCTTGCTTATACTACTTTTAAAGGTTTAAAACTCTTTCAAATGGATGTTAAAAATGTCTTTTTGAATAGATTTATTGAAAAAAAAGTTTTCAGATTTTGAAAATTCAGAATTTCTTTACCATGTTAAATTGTCTAAAGCTTTGTAAGGACTCAAACAAGCTTCCAGAGCTTGGTATGATCGACTAAGCAAATTTTTGCTAAATCATGATTCTTCTAAGGGGACTACTGACACCACTCTCTTTATTATAAAAATCCTCTTATGATAATATTATTATTCAAATATATGTTGATGATATTATTTTTGAAAGTACTAATGATGATTTGTGCACGATATTTTCTAATCTCATGTAAAGTGAGTTCAGAATGAGCCTGATGGGTGAGTTAACAATCGTTTTGGGATTATACATTTTTCTAATCGGATCATAGAATCTTCATTTGCTAAAGTAAATACGCTAAAGAGTTAATACAAATATTTGGAATGAAAAATGTGAAGACCATCAGCACTCCTATGAGCCTATCTTGCAACTTGGATCTGGACCTAAACGGTAAGTGTAGTGATGAATCCAGGTATAGAGGTATGATTGGATCATTACTCCATCTCACTGCTAGTAGACCTAATATCATGTTCAATATTTGTAAATGTGCTAGATTTCAAACATCACCCCAAAGAATCTCATTTAACTGCTGTAAAAAGAATTATTCGTTATTTAGTCTGAACATCTCTTTTGGTCTCTGGTATAAAAAATTATCTATTTTTTATTTTCGTGAATTTTCATATGTTGATTATGCAGGTGACATAGTCGATGAAAAAAGCACCAGTGGTTCTTGTTAATTCTTTGGAGACTACTTAATCTCCTAGAATAGCAAAAAATAAAATTGTGTGTTTTATCTCCACTACTGAGGCTGAATATATAGCTATTGGACTATGTTGTACTCAGGTCCTTTGGATGATTCAACAATTGAGTGATCTTGATATCAATACTAAAGCTACTCAAATGTTATGAGATATCTCTAGTGCCATTGGTATGGTTAAATATCCCGTGCATCTTTCTAGAGCTAGGAATATTGATATTAAATATTATTTTATTAGAGATCATGTTTTGAATAGCAACATTAAAATTATTTTTGTGAATACTGAAAATCAATTGATGGATATTTTTACAAAACTTTTGCTTGAAAAAAGATTCTGTTATCATAGAAATTTTGAAATATTATCCCCAATTTGTTTTTAACTTTCTGATTAGTATCTTTTCACCATGTTAAGTAAGTGCATCTATTATTCAACTGTATTGCATGTCTTTCCATTGTGTCAAATGTTTTTTGGCTAACTGTTTCTTGTTATGTGTTGAACTTTTTAAGGACTATTTCTACCATGGTGCTATGTAATATTGTCTACCTTTTGTTACCTACTATTTTTTTATTGTTTTGTTTTTGCTGATGACAAAGGGGGAGAGAATAAAGACTAAGTACTAGTAAAGTAGTCAGTTGACTACCCTACGCAAGACTTCATCATCGTGTGCAAGAATTCAAGGGGAGCACCTATGCTACCAGTCAGGGAGAAAAGTCATAAACTCGACTATATAATTATACACTTAGGGAAGTTGACTACATTAGTACTAGTATTATCATCATCAAAAGGGGGGATACTGTTAGTGCTAATATATTTTGATCGATGAAAAATTACAGGAAAACAACAAAAAAGAAACAATACAACTAAGGTATGACTTGAAAGCATCTATCAAGAAAATCTAGAGGAGGCACCAAGAGAGCAATTATTGGAAGAAATTAATCTAACACTAAGCAAGAAAGGAAAATAAATCTGGAAATATAACCAAGTATATTTCGATCAGAAAAACTCTATCAAATATCAATTGAGAAAGAAAAATAATCTAAAAAATCAATCAAGCATCTTTGAATTGGAGAGAATCAATTAAGAGAAGATTTTTACTACTGCAAGCATTTGCAAGATTGGAAAGATCTGAGAAGATTTAGCTACTGCCTTACTTAAAAGCCTTATCCTTGAAAAAGAAAATCAATCAACAAATAAAAAGATTAGAAATATCAATTTCACTATGATTGAGGACCAACCAAGGAAGCGTAAAAGGATTAAAATCTATCAAGCAAGTGAAAAAACAAACCTGAATTGGAAGAGCAATAAATCAAGTAGCAAGAAGAAAGGAACACATGTTGGTGCCAAAATTATTTAACTAATTACAGGGGAATCTCAAGTGAAAAAGGAAATCTAAGGAAATAATCTTTATGGAAAGCAAACTAAAGCAAAAGAAAAACTCAAATTTGGGAATCAATTCTTATGGAAAACTAAACATAATGAATTCAATTAAGGAAAATTAAAAAAAGAAAAAGAAAAAAATATAGATGATATTTGCACATAGATTGTGAAGACACAAGATCAAAGATTTTCTCCAAATCAAGAAGGATTTGCATGATTGACAAGAATCAAGAGGATTGCAAGAAGATCTTCTTTCCTTTGCCTTGCCATTATTCTTGGAAAGAGAATTCATCACTGCCTCAAACCAAGGATCAAATCCCTTGGGATGTCATCTCTTCAATATAAGGAGGCATCCAAATATCTCATGAGGTATACAAGTCTACTGCATTTCAAGCCATTCTTCAAAGATCTTCATCTTAGAAAACCATTGAAACTTTAGACTAGTTACTGTGAAAGAAGAAGAGAGAGAAAAGAAGAGAAAATTAAAAGAGAGGACTCTAACAAAAGAAAAAAAAAAGGAGAGAAAATCTGAGTTTAGTTTTAAGTTCTATTTCTTGTAACCATCACTCCATTGAAGGATTAAAGATATATACCTTGCAACCTGTTAGGACCCGTAGCATAATTTAAACCCAGAACATCCTTAATTGGTTCGATTTAATAAAGTTTGGGACCAAATACAATATTCCTTCTAAGTTTAATCCTTAAGAATAAAATTAATGTGGGGTCAAGGTGTGTGTGAGCTTTTGATTGGCCCAAGTGGAGCATGTGTGCCTATATATACATGTATATCCTTACAAGATCAACACACTCCACACTTAGAAAAAAAAAACTTAGCAAAACCAATTGTTGAGCAAAATTCCTCTCGGGTTTGCTACAGTAAAATTCCAAAAATTTAATTTTTCCGTATTTTCAATTATTTGATGCTTCAATCTAGGTATATTGAAGCCCCTAAGTAGCGTGGTGGCATTGGTTGGTCAAGAAAATGAGTAGTTTGCCGGTTATGAAAGATTGGGTTGTAGTAGAGGATTTCAAGATACGTTAATTTTTATCTTTGTTTATGTTAATTAAAGGTTATGAAGGTGTTAGGAATGTGTTAAAATAAAGGTAAAATGCG
>JAOTQJ010018614.1:0-17116 GCA_025642045.1 Solanum sejunctum | reverse complement strand
TAGAAGAAATGTTGCATTCGGTCCCAAACTTTATTAAATCTAGCCAATTAAGGACTTTCGGGGTTTAAGTTAAGTTTTAGGTTCTAACAATTAAAAATCTATAAGTTAATTTATCCCATACCCTAGCAAGGTATTAGATAGCTCAAGCAACATGGACAAGATGTTGTATCATCACGAAACTTATAGTAATAGTTGTTGTTTAGAGAAACTGTCCAAGAAATGTAAAAGTATATTATTTTAGTATTGAATATTATTTCACACTTCAGTTGTAATGTTTTACAAGCATTCATTACATTCGTGTATTATTTTCAATTAATTTATTTTAGTATTTCGTTTAGCATGAGTATTTAGTTCAATTCTTGCTATTCTAGCTTTATTACAAATTGTGTATACTATGTACTGATGTCATTTGGCATTGCACCATTTTATTGTAACACCACGCATCTTATAATACTAGTACTATGAAAATGAAATATGATATGGTTTGGTCAAATTAACGCCCATTTTTAAAAGTGTTTGAATCCATATTATAGGGCGATATGTGCGTCTAACGCTTAAGAGGGTCGAGTGTATACATGTTTTGTGTCAAATTGAAGAAATCACAGGCCTAAACAAAGTGAGAGAATTGAGTTGATTGTAGGACTTAAGCTAGCAGGTGAGTCACCTACTTGCTTAGCTTAAATGTTGCTAGCTAAACGGAGACGAGGCCCGACGTCGAATTTGTCCAAGTCCGATTATGAATAAAGTCTGTGTTAAGGGTGTAACTTTAGCCAATGTTTTAGCATCATAAATAGATTATATTTTCAGCCCAAGCAGGATATTAAAAGAGCTCAAATACATCATTGTTTCTTTAGTAAGTTAGGCCCAACTAAGTAATAGAGAAGGGGGAAAATGGGCAGCAAAGGCCCATCAATTTGGAGCCCCTTAAGGCCCAAATTAAAGGAGAAAATGGTACTTTAATTATTTGATCAAATAATGCTTAAAAGGTAAAAGAAAGTCGGCCAAAATTAATCCTGTAAAAAGGGTTTATAGGTAGGAAATTTAATTCATTCTTAGACTTGAAAAATTTTAGCTTTTCACAAAACTTCATTGTTCTTCTTTCTTGACTTTGTGAAGCAGCCAAAGAAAGCTTTTAGGGTTCTTAAGGAGGCCCTCAACCTTGAAGGTAAAGGTAAGTGATTATAGTTGTGTGTTTAGTAAGGTTTCTTCATGAAAAACAAGAGACTATGTTAGTGAGGTATATGCTGAAACATTTGGACAGCATGTGTCCTAAAGATTGTTATGAACTTTTCTTGTCATTCAAGAGGATTTTCTCTCTTGGATGGCTAAATTATGAAGTAGAACTCATGTTTTTAACAAGCTATAGTTTGTTAGTGATGTAACTAAGCTGTTGCACCATTTTTACAGTCTGCTAAAGTTAGTTCTTATAGGATAACATAATTGTGTTCTTAATGCGAACTTTGTTGGCTGATTGATTGGGGTCTATAGTCTCATGTCCATCTATTTTGAGGACTATTTTTGAATTGTTTTAGGATTGTTTGTACGTATAAACATTGTGGGAATAGTTTGGTTGAACTTGGTAAAGTCTTGGTATCGTCAACATCGTAATGTAGCGAAGGGATGTAACGTTATGCCGCTTATTTGTATATTGCATAGAATTATTGTGTGTTGTGCTTTATGGGCTGGTGTAAGACCGTTATGGTACTAGAACAGGATAAACATGATATGTATATCAGGATGTGTTTTAGAAAATACAATAAGGGGTGGAAAGTTTGAAAGAATACGCTCGGGTTTATAATTATACTCTTGCTGGTCATGTGTTATTTTTTATGAGATTGGGCTGCCGAGATATATCTATAAGCTGCTAATGCTAGTTTTATTACCTATATGTTGTAGATAAATATTTGGAGGAAGGAAAGTTTATCTCGAGGTAATAGTAAGGTCGTACAGTAAGGTATGTAAGGCTACTCGATTTCGTATTACTAGGCATGAAATCTAGATTCTGCCTTGACACATAAAGGCACTTACCAACTCTGACACAACTATTAATCGTGTCTCTACTCATTCACATGTTCATATGCTCCCATATATAGTCACTTGCAAACTTGCATACATACTTGGATACCAAGATATACGAGTTCGTTCTACTAAACAAAGTTCATGTGTTGTTCTATCTTCTATGCATTTCATATTGGTGTAAGCTACTTCTTTTATTATGGCGTCATCTTTTTTGTGATTATTTACAATATTATGACCACCAAAAGAATCATCTCAAAAGTAATTGAAAGATAAGTATATTGCTTATTGATAGGTGGTAACCCGAGGGGTGGAAGAATCACCTAGCCAGGGTCGATGCTATCACCGGGGGTAGCCAAAGGGATTAAAGGAAAAGCCTAGCTAGGGCTGATCCTGATGTAGATTTACCACTGATCAGCTGGTCATTTGTGTTACTTATTGTGTGCAGATTACATATTAAAGGTAAAGTAATAGAAAGAACATAAAGTACATGATCCCACAGTATAACTAAAGGTGATCTCTTATCCTACACCAGTGCATAGTTTTATTTGAATTGTTACTTTGTATATAGTATTTCCTACCATAGATATTCAGTACATTATCTCATACTGACGTCCCTTATGAGGGGACCTACATTTCATGCTGCAGGTACAGGTGTTAGAGCTTATACTTTTGTGTTGTACAGTTAGTCGAGGCGGGGCCTGTCCTGACCCTTATCAGATACTTTTCTTATCTATAGGATTTTTAGATTATGCAAATTAAAGTGTGATCATGTCTCGTACTTTAGAGAATATGGCCCCAATGGCCTAGTCATATGCATTTTCTTTTGGCTTGTTATTACTATTTACTTTCTTAAAATCATATTTTATGTAGAAATCCTTTATAATATGTATAGAAAGTGAATAGATACAGGTTAGTTCTCCTGAGCCTTATTGGTAATTGGTGCCAGTCCTCCTTAACGGGACTTTGGGAGTGATAGAAGTGGTATCAGAGCGGGTCATCCTAGTGAGTCTACAAAGCTGTATGTATGTAGAGTCCTGTTTATCGATGTGTTATACACCACATTTATAAGCACCTACATGGCATTTAGGAGTTGTTACTTTCTTTTCATTCTTTAGATCATGTCATAAAGCCAAGTATAATAGGTGCATTATCTTTAACTCAATTATTTTGTACAGTAAGTATTCCAAAAACCCGGCAAAACAAAGGTAAAGGGAAGGGAGTAGAAGTGGTGGTTGGTGTACCCTATTAGGTGAGATAATGAAATAAGGTTCAAGAGAAGTCTCTATCATAGACATCTCCCCCTCCTCCAACTCTTGATGAACCCAAAAGTAGTGAAGTTCCCCCATAACCACCTACCGTGCATGATCTGAGAAATGCAGTCCAACTATTGACCCGTATAGTTACTGGCCAAGCACAAAGACAGGAAGGTCCAGTTATTGGTGCAGGTGGTGTGAATAGGGTAGTTGGCAAAAGAATACGTGATTTCCTTAATTTGGACCATCCATCCATCACTAGGTCAGATCCTAATGAAGATCCCTAAGACTTTATTGATTAGATTCAACGAACTTTAGATATTATGTATGTGAGGGTATAGAAGCCATCGAGTTAGTGACATATAGGTTGAAGGGTATGGCTATATAGTATGAAGCTTGGAAGCAATCTAAGGGTATAGATGCACCCCAAACTACCTAGAAGGAGTTCAAAGAGACATTTCTTGACCATTACTTGCCATTAGAGATCTGAGAGACCGTGCAGATTAGTTCTTGAATCTCCACCAAGGGAATATGAGCGCGAGGGAGTATAGCCTTCAATTTCATTCCTTGGCCAAGTATGCTCCTAATGTAGTTGTTACTATGGAAGATAGAGTTCATCGAAATGTGGATAGATTGGATACATATCTGGTCAAAGATTGTACCATTGCTTCCTTGAACAAAGACATGGATATATGTAAGCTTTTGCAGAGAAGTTGGAGGATCAGAGGCAAAGGAGAAGAACACAGGGGTTAGAAAGAGAGCAGGCCAAAAGGGCCACGTCTATGGGGCAGTTTACACCACCCCAAGGGTAGCTTAGGCCTCAATTTTCTAATAGACCACCCAGGCCATCATCTTCCTACTCTACAGCTAGTGAGCCACCACAACTTCAAGGGTCTATGAGAAATCAGTTTGGTCCAAGAAGTAAAACAAAAGGTGCCCAGATAGCGAGATATTAAACAGGCCAGCAAATGAGCGCTATGCAACATTGTAAATAGTGTGGAAGAAGTCATTTAAGTATATGTCATGTTGGGATGGACACTTGTTATTGGTGTTGTGCGCCATGGAATATGATGAGAGATTGCCCGAGGAGACATATGGGTGACATAGCACAACCTACTGGATTAGCTATTGCATCATCATATCAGTTCCTTCATTAGGTAGACGTCATCAAGCATCTATACGTCATGGTAGAGTTGTTAGAGGGGCAGCTAGCTCTAGCAGAGTCCAAAATTGCACGTATGCTCTGGGGAGTCGGCAAAATGTAGAAGCTTCACCTGATGTGGTCACAGGTATATTTTCCATCATTTCACATAATGTATATTCATTAATTGACCATAGTTCTATACTATCATACATTACCCCACTAGTTGCTGGAAAGCTTAAGAGCACATATAAATTATTGAACAAACTATTTGAAGTGTTTACATTAACCGGTGAATCTATTATGGATAGAAGGCTTTATTATGACTATGTAGTAACTGTGTGTAACTGTGACACATTGACTGACCTTATTGAGCTAGAAATGGTGAAATTCGATATTATAATGGGCATGGATTGGTTAGCTTCTTGCTATGCAACCGTGGATTGCCGAACTAAGAAAGTGTACTTTCACTTTTCAAATGAGGCAGTTCTTAAATGGGAAGGCAATATTGGGGAACCAAAGAGTAAGTTTATATCTTATTTTAAGGCCAGGAAGATATCTAAGGGGTATATATGTCATTTAGTTAGAGTGAGGGATACAGAGGCACAATCACCAACTCTTCAATCGGTTCCAGTAGTGAATGAATTTGTTCATATGTTCCCTGAAGAACTTCTAGGCTTACCTCCAGAACGAGAAATAGATGTTGGTATTGACTAACTTCCAGGAACTTAATCTATTTCCATCCCTCCATATAAAATGGCCCCGGCAGAATTACGTGAATTAAAAAAACAGTTAAAGGACTTATTGGAGAAGGTTTTTGTAAGATCTAGTGTGTCCCCTTAGGGTGCACCAATGTTATCTGTACGCAAAATAATGAAACCTTGAGAATGCGTATCGACTATCGACAATTGAATAGGATGTCAATTAAGAATAAATACCTCCTCCCTAGGATTGATGATTTATTTGATCTATTAGAGGGTGCTAAATGCTTTTCAAAAATTGATTTGAGATCAGGTTATCACCAAGTGAGGGTGAAGGAGAAAGATATACCCAAGACAGATTTTAGAACACGCTATAGTCACTTTAAATTTCTTGTTATGCTATTTGGGCTAATGAATGCACCAGCAGTTTTTATGGATCTGATGAATAGGGTATTCAAGCCATTGTTGGATGTGTTTGTGATAGTATTTATAGATGACATTTTGGTATATTCAAGAATAGAAGAGGACCATGCAAATCACTTACGACAGGTGCTACAAGTTCTTCGTGATCGACAGTTGTATGCCAAGTTTTCTAAATGTGAATTTTGGCTAAAATTAGTGGCTTTCTTAAGTCATATTGTGTTTGATGAGGGAATAAGTATTCATTCACAAAAGATAAAGGCTGTGAAAGATTAGCAAGACCAACAACACCCACGGAAGTTCGGAGCTTCCTAGGTTTGGCATGTTATTACAGGAGGTTTGTTGAAGGTTTTTCTTCTATTTCTTCACCTCTAACAAAGTTGACACATAAGGCTATCAAGTTACAATAGAATGATGCATGTGAAAGGACCTTCTACGAGCTAAAAGATAAGCTAACTTCTGCATATGTGCTAGTACTTTAAGAAGGCACAGAAGGGTATGCAGTGTATTGCCATGCTTCAGGAGTTATCTTAGGATGTGTACTGACACAACATGGTAGGGTAATCGCTTATACATCTAGACAGCTACGACCACATGAGAAAAACTAGCTAACTAATGATCTTAAGCTAGCAGCGGTTATATTTGCTCTAAAAATATGGTGCCACTATTTGTATAGGGTTCACATTGACATATATACTGATCATAAGAGTTTATAATACATTTTTAAGAAGAAAGACCTCAGCTTAGGATAGCGGAGACAGTTAGAGCTAATAAAGGATTATGATGTTGATATACTATACCATCCGGGGAAGGAAAATGTGATAGCCGATGCTCTGAGTCGTAAGGCAATCATAAATACTGGTGATCAAGCTATGGTAAGTCCAGGAGTGGCTAAAGATTTACGTTAGCTAGCCAGTTTGGGAGTTAGCCTTCTTTAAACTCCAAAGGAATGGGTTATTGTACATAATGCAATAGCATCTTCATTAGTAATAGAGGTGAAAGCAAAATAGTTTGAGGATCCTATTCTACAACAGCTTAAGAAAAAGATAAGTTGGGATACGATGAAGGGCTTTGACCTTATACAAAATGGAGTACTTTACTGCTAAAATAGATTATGTGTGCCTGATACTAATGGATTAAGAAAGAGGATAATGGAAGAAGCCCATCATTCCTGATATTCCATCCATCCAGGATCAACTAAGATGTACCATGACCTGAAGGGAATGTTCTGGTGGGGATGTATGAAAAAGGACCTTGCAGAATTTGTAGCTCAATGTCCAAATTGCCAACAAGTGAAAGTAGAACACCAAAAGCCAAGAGGTTATTAGCAGTGCATAGATCTTCCAACATGGAAGTGGGATATGGTCAATATGGATTTTGTTACCGGGTTGCCTCATTCATCTCAGAAGCTTGACTCCATATAGGTAATAGTTGATAGACTCACAAAGTCAGCACACTTCTTGCCAGTTAGGAGTGTTTATACAGCTGAAGAGTATGCCAAGCTATACCTCAAAGAGATAGTCAAGCTACATGGAGTCCCAATCTCTATTATTTCTGATTGCTGGGCTCAATTCACTACAAAGTTTTGGAAGTCCTTCCAAAGGATTTTAGGGACACAAGTGAATTTGAGTACAACTTTCCACCCTCAAATAGATGGTCAAGCAAAATGCACCATTCAGACACTTGAAGATATTTTGCGAGCTTATGCATTATACTTTAAAGGTAGCTGGGTGGATCATTTGCCACTTATTGAATTTGCCTGTAATAATAGCTACCACGCGAGTATTAAGATGACACCTTACTAAGCTTTGTATGGAGAAAAAGTAGGTCGCCAATTAGATGGTTTGAAGTGGGTGAAACTACTTTGCTTGGGCTAGATCTAGTACAACAAGCCATGAAAAAATTTAAGGTAATACAGCAGCGGCTAGAAATAGCCCAGAGTCATCACAAATCATATGCGGATGCTAGAAGGAGAGGGATGAAATTCTCAGTAGGGGATTGGGTATTTTTAAAGGTGTCTCCAATGAAAAGGGTTATGAGATTTGGTAAGAAAGAAAAACTGAGCCCACGTTACATAGGGCCATATAAAGTTATTAAGAAGTTCAGGCAGGTGGCATATGAACTAGAGCTACCCTAAGAGCTTTCAATGATTCACCCAGTTTTTTATGTCTCAATGCTTCAAAAATGCATAGGTGAACCATACCATTTCACTCCTATTGAAGACATGTAGGTTACAGAAGATCTCACATATGAAGAGATACCTATTGCTATTCTAAATTGTCAAGTTAAAAAACTAAGAAATAAAGAAATATCTTCGGTAAAAGTACTTTGGAGAAACCAGCAAGCAGAAGAAATAACATGGGAGGTTGAGGACACGATGAAATTAAGATACATTTACTTATTTGAAGCTAAAGAGAAAGTCCAATATGCAGAATTAGGACACTAATAAGTACATGTGATTGAATACTTAGTGTGTTGTCAAAAGTTTGTGTAAGTAATGATTTAAACTTGGTTAAGCTATCCAATTGTGCTAACATTCGAGGATGAATGTTCATAGGGGGGGAAGGATGTAACACCAAACATCTTACAATACTAGTACTATGCAAATGAAACATGATATGATTTGGTCAAATTAGCACCCATTTTTAAAAGTGCTTGAATCTCATGTTATAGGGCGATACGTGCGTCTAACACTTAAGAGGGTCTAGTGTATACATGTTTTATGTCAAATTGAGGAGATCAAAACCCTAAAACAAGTGAGAGAAATGAGGTTCTTGTAGGATTTAAGAAGCTGGAAGGGGAGTCACCTACTTGCTTAGCTTAAATTTGCTAGCTAAACGGAGACAAGGCCCAACGTCGAATTTGTCCAAGTTCGATTATGAATAAAGTCCGTGTTAAGGTTGTAACTTTATCCCATGTAATAAGGATATTAAAAGAGCCCAAAGACATCATAATTTCTTTAGTAATTTAGGCCCAACTAACTAGGAGAGAAGGGGAAAAATGGGCAGTAAAGGCCCATCAATTTGGAGCCTCTTAAGGCCCAAGTGAAAAGGGGAAAAATGGTACTTTAATTACTTGATAAGATAACTCTTAAAAGGTCAAAGAAAGTCAGACAAATTAATCCTTAAAAAAGGGGTTACAAGCAGCAAATTTAATTTATTCTTAGACTTAGAAAATCTCAACTTTCACAAAACTTCATTGTTCTTCTTTATTGACTTTGTAAAGCATCCAGAGGAAGTTTTTAGGGTTCTTAAGGAGGCCCCCAACCTTAAAGATAAAGGTAAGTGATTATAGTTGTGTGTTTAGTGAGGTTTCTTCATGAAAAATGAGAGACTACATTGGTGAGGTATATGCTGAAAAATTTGGACAGCATGTGTCCTAAAGATTGTTATGAAATTTTCTTGTTATTTAAGAAGATTTTCTCTTCTTAGTTGGCAGAATTATGAAGCAAGACTCATGCTTTTAACAAAGTATAGTTTGTTAGTGATGTAACTAAGCTGTTGCACCACATTTATAGTCCGCTAAAGTAAGTTCTTATAGGATATTGCAATTGTGTTCTTAGTACAAACTTGTGGGCTGATTGATTAGGGGCTATGGTCTCACATCCTCCACTATTTTGAGGATATTTTTGAACTATTTTAGGACTGTTTGTATGTCTAAACATTGTGGGAACAGTTTGGTTGAAGTTGGTAAAGTTTTGGAATCGTCAACGTCGTAATATAGCGAAGGGATGTAACGTTATATCGCTTATTTGTATGTTGCGTAGAATTGTTGTGTGTTGTGCTTTGTGGGATATTATGATACTTTTATGGCACTAGAACAGGATACACATGATATATATATGAGGATGTGTATTAGAAAATACGAATAGGGGCAGAAAGTTTGAAAGAATACGCTCGGGTTTATAATTATACACTTGCTGCCCATGTGATGTTTTTTTTATGAGATTGGGCTGCCAAGATATATCTATTGGCTGCTAATGCTAGTTTTATCACCTAATATGTAATAGACAAATATTTATAGGAAGGTAAGGTTATCTCGAGGTAATAGCGAGGTCGTACAACGAGGTATTTAAGGCTACTCAATTTCGTATTACTTGGCATTTAATCTAGATTTTGCCTTGACACATAAAGGCACTTACCAACTCTGACACAACTATTAACCATGTCTCCACACATTCACATATTCATATGCTCCCACTTGCAAAACTTCATACACACTTGGATACCAAGATATACTAGTATGTTCTACTAAACAAAGTTCATGTGTTGTTCTACCTCCTATGCATTTCATTATTGGTTTAAGATACTTCTTTTATTATGTCGTCATCTTTTTGTGATTATTCATATGTCATATGTTGTATCTATAGTCCTACATCTCTAATATTATGACCAGCAAAAGAGTTATCTCAAAAGTAATTGAAAGATAAGTATATTGCATATTGATGGGTGGTAACCCGAGGGGTAGAAGAATCACCTAGCCAAGGTCGATCCTATCACGGGGGGTAGCCTAAGGGGTTAAAGGAAAAGCCTAGCTAGGGCCAATCTCGATGTAGATTTACCACTGATCAGCTGGTCATTTGCATTACTTATTGTGCACAGATTATACAGTAAAGGTAAAGTAATAGAAAGAATATAAAGTACATGATCCCATAGTATAACTAAAGGTGGTCTCTTATCCTTCACTAGTGCATAGTTTTATTTGAGTTGTTACTTCGTATACAATATTTTTTGCCTTATATATTCAGTATATTATCTCGTACTGACGTCCCTTATGGGGGACCTGCATTTCATGATGCAGATACAGGTGCTAATAGATCTCCCCAGTAGGAGCACAACATTTGTAGCTATTGTTACCAAGCTACAGGTTGCTTTCGAGCTTTGCGTATCTAGAGCTTATACTTTTATGTTGTACAGTTAGTCGAGGCGGGGCCTATCTCGACCCTTATCAGATGTTTTTCCTTATCTAGAGGCTTTGTAGACTATGTAAATTAAAGTGTGGTCCTGTCTCGTACTTTAGACAATATGGCCCCAACGTCCTAGTCATATGCATTTCCTTTTGGCTTGTATTACTATTTACTTTCTTAAAAGCATGTTTTATGTGGAAATCTCTTATAATATGTATAGAAAGTGCATAGATACAGGTTGGTTCTCTCGAGCCTTATCAGTAACGGGTGCCAGTTTGCCTTAACTGGACTTTACGCGTGACATTTATATTCCTGATTCAGTTACCCATGAAAGCAAATGTTCATTAAGATCTCTTCTCATAAGTAGTTAGTGAGACCTCTTCATTTTTAAAGGGCTCTAATTTAGTTAATTTTAGTTTATTCTTTTTATGGTCAGGTAATCTTAGGTCTTATCTTGGTATCCATGTTCAGTTAGTATAGGCTTCTTAGATAGTCAACGTTAGTAAGTGATTTCAGTCTTTTGTATTCAAAAGTTTTGGGCATTATTCTTATCATTGTACATATTTACATTTCAGACCTATTTAGACTATTGCATGAAGTTTACTCAAATGTTTAAAGATTCAATTTTTTTAAGCTTGTGTTTATTTGTTGAGTTTTCAACTTAGTAGTTAACCGGACCAAGGGTTTGCTTAGCTCCATAAATGGTTTTCAATTGCTAGCCACACTTATTATGTAGGCTCAGGACATGATAAATTTTGTATAAGAGCATAGAGTCCAAGTGCCTAAGATGTCTATGATGTCGTGCCCATGAGATCTTATTTATGGTTGTGAGGAATCCACTTCTACCCATGAAGGACTATGGACATTTTAGAAAAGTTTTTCCTTGATACTCTAGATTGTGCAATAGTGGTTTTCCCTAAGAAACCTACTCAGATTTGTGTGTTTCCCAAATTCATTTGACTACCTTTCATACGTAAGGTGGATGGAATAGAAAAGCTCAAATTCTTATCGATGAGTTACTATGAGATAAAACATTCAAAAAGTAGAAATATCACACCAGGCTTGAGAGGATCCAATTACTGTGCTTAAGTTACTGATTCAAAATAATGCACTCTTATTCTTATGAATCATGGGTTTGAACTAGACCATGATGTAATGTACTCCCAGACTCTATTTTTCAAATCGTACTTCAGATGTTGCCCTTGGAAGTGAAAGTTATGTCTCTAAATTTTAGTGTTACCACCCAAGAGAGTTTGATTTGAGGTTTTTTAAAACAAAAGTAGTAGAATCATCCTAGACCTAGAAAGATGAAGGTGGAAGAATAGAAACTAAATAGTGAGAAAGATGGTTGATTGAGGCTTGTAACTAGAGTTATGTATATACTAAGCAAGTAATAAGGTGATAAGTCGATGTTTCCTTGATTATGACTAAAGAGTACTAAGCATTATCTAGTTTTTATGACAGTATGCAGAGAAAGAATTATGCTAGAACCCAGCTAGGAGTTTTTATTGAGGTGTCATTGTGTTAGTAAAGACCATGTGTAGGTGTTGCACGAATGGGAGGACTAGTCAGTAGTTGGGAGATATAAGCTAGGTTTATGATTTTGAAGTGAGAGCCCCATAATATTCATAGAGTTATAAACTTAATTAGGTAAGGAGGTACAATGAATAGGGTAGATAGTACATAGTTTGTGAAAAAAAATGTGATAACTGATTATAACTAGATAAGTTGGACGACAAGGATTGATTACTTGTCATGAGGCTTTAGTGGGAAAAGGTTCCTCAATTATATATAGTAGTTGTAAGTTAGTGTATCATGCGAGAAGTATATAAAGTACATGTTTAGTACCATATTCTAAGATAGAACTTCAAAAGAGCATTGTTAAAAAAAAGGATAGCAGTATGAGAGTGATAATATAAATTTGAGGTTTGCTCTACTAGGCTTGACATAACATAAGTGAGAAATTAAGATGTTGATTTGAAAGAAGCGCGACGTTACGACTATGATATATATGACCCTTAGATGAAAATAGTGAATTGAGGTTGAGTCATTAGAGAATTAGAGGCTTAAGATATATAGCCGAGATAGTGTAGGATTGTATGAGAGTTTAAGTTTATGATTTTATGGGTACCTAGATTGTACATTTGAGTTGACAATGTGGAGTAGGAAAATGCAACAATACTTGATAACCCTTAAGAATTGGGTCGGAGGCGATTATGTATATATGATGATGGGTCTCCTATTATAATTTAAGTTTTCATCAGTTAGATGCATGTGAACATAGAAGATTAGTGTTAGCAAACTAAAAAGAAGAGGTTAGATGCTAAGAGGTAGCGAAAGCGGCTATGTTTGCTAATAAGAACAACTAGTGTAGAAAGATGTGTATAAAGACAAAAAAAAAAGTTATGAGTAGTATCACATAGACACTTCTAGCAGCAGGTTTTGTGTCTTCAAGTTTAGCATAATTTCAAAGTTTAAATATTTTGTGTATAGTGATACCTTGACTGTGTGCTATGTTATGCTTATAACTTAGTAAAGAGAATTAGTTTGCATACTTATAGTGGTGTCCTTTGATTGAAGGAGGAGATGATGAGATAATGAGACAAAGTAGGTTTTGAGCTTCAGATAGTGATTAGTTGACCAAGATGAGACATAAATGTTTTTTAGTATGAGATATCTATGCTCTTTTATGTGTCATATATTCATTATGCTTCAGTCAAGCTGATACTCTATTCTTGTATTCTATATAAGCATCATGACCATGACCTATACTCATGCACTTAATGTTGATTCATGGTCATTCTTAATTCCCAATGTGTGATCTGATAACTTTATTTAGTGATCCTGGTCACATACAATGAATTAGGAGTTTTCATCCCTATGTTAATTAAGACATGACTTGAGTTTCACAGTATGCATAAACTTGTGACAGGGCCTAAAGATCGGTGAGATCATATTACATTATGAATGCTCTCAAACTAAATTTCTTGCACAAATTGTGCTTATGACCATTTGCTATAAGCCTTTCTAAAGATATTTCTTCTAGTCTTAATAGTAATAACGATGGTAGCAGATAAGTCATCACAAATGGAGAGAACGAATATTCTTTATCTTGATACTGATGGAGTGCTTATTTTAGTCAAGGATACTGATGTGTAAGATGAGCAAAATGAGGTTTCGTTATGTGGAATAGAGAGACTGGAGTATATATGTGTGCCTCTTACTAGATGTTAATAAAATTGTGGGTGTAGAGACGCTACGGTAGGCATGAAAATTCTTAAATGATGACAACTTAAATGAATCCATTAAATGATTAAAATAATAGGCTTGTATATGTGTTTGTTTTTATGTTAGTGACTGTAGTATGCTATTGATGATTTGTTGTTAGTGATTTCAGGTAAGGGTGTTGAAATAGTAAGGAGGAGTAATATTATCTAAAAACTGGTCCCTATAGAGGAATAAAACTTACGCCTTGTGGATTAAGTCGGTATAAGTATTATGATCTTACAAGTAGCAATATTGTACCTTGACTTAGGCTTGAACATGATAAGAGTATGTAGTTAGACTTAGGTTTCAATTGGAGCTATAAGCATTAGTTAATGAAGTGTCATATTTAAGAAGAAGAGTGCAGTTGAGAAGAGTTGTTAAGCTTGAAAGTACTCATTGTACCTATTGGTATGTAGAGGCTATATCCCTATACCAAGCCTGTAGTTTTCATTTTTGAGTTATGAGGAAATTTAAGAATTTGAGATTTCAGTCCTTATCTTCTTTCAAACATGATGTCTATGAATGGGTTGAGTTTATTATATTGAGTTGATGTTCATTCTTGAGTTTCGAGTTCTTAATTGCTTATGTGCTCAGACTAACCTCCTAGATTGGTCATCATTCGATAATGAATAATCTTAAGAGGGAGATTTGTAACACTCCAAAACTATCCTAGTTAAGACTGAATCTAAGACCAAAGAAAATTAAAAAAAAATGTACTAAGGTAAAATAGGTCTATGATGCGGACCTGGATAGAAATTTTTTGCTTGAAAATTTTGGAAAAGGCTTGAAAATAAATAGCATTCCAACAATAATTTTTATGAATTATTCATAAAACACACTCCTTGACTACATTTTACATGTTCCAAGAAAAAATAAATTGAAATGGAACATCTCTGCATTGTAGACTTGTTTATCTCTATATCCCTTTTCAGTTTTAAATGAGAGGCATTCTAGTCTTTTTCAAACACCTCCTATGCTTAAAACACATCATTTTAAACTAAAGTTTATCTACATGAGTACATAAATACTATTTTCTCTCATTATGCTTAAAAAATTTTGAGAGGATTGCAGAGAAAGAGAGAAGCTAGAGTCCAAGAAATTCAAGTCCAATGTTCAATTTTCATGCAGTAATTCTTAATTCTTGGTATGTAAGTCTATTCATAGTGGTTAGCTAAGATCATCCTCACATGTCACATCTGATTTTAGTTAGTAAAAGCTTAAATCTTGGATTTTTACCTAGGATCTTTGAGTTTCAAATTCATCTTGATTTTTTCTGTTGAATATTCTTGGGAAAATACATAAGTACCCCCATCCCAAACTACAACCAAAATTTCAAAGACACACATAAACTTTAACTTGGTTAGGTTACCCCTCTAAACTTATTTTTTTCATAATTAAATACCCCTTATTTGTCTACTTAACACACCTAACTAGCTAAATTATATTGTGTGTAGTACATGCACGGATCCCACATGCAACGTAGGCAAATAAGGGGCACTAAATTATGAAAAAAATAAATTCAAGGGGGTAATAGGACCATGTAAAAGTTCAAATGTGTCTTTGAGATTTTTGGTTATTAATGTTAACAAATTAATATTTTGAATGATTTCTATAATAAAATTTTTAAAAAATCTAAATGAATATAGCTAGTGTAAAAATATATCAAAGATTATGCCCCCTTGCATGAACACAGTTTGCAGAAATATTACACAATACTACACAGTCGACAAAATGAGTACTGTTTTTTATTTCGTTATATATGTATGCAATATAAGCATTTTAATCAAGTTTTGAAAGAAAAAGAACTAGTAGATCGAAATTTCTTACTTGACGTCAAGTAGCGGATCATGACATATGGCTCTCATATTTTCTTTGCTAATTGTTTTAATCTAAAAATATACTCTGATATTTTTTTTAGCTCAAACATTTCTCTAAATCTAATAGATCAGATTATATAATAAAATTTGGAGATATAAAATAATTATAATTTTTAAGTTTGTGTGTTATGTAAATAAGCAAATTAGATAAATATTTTGAGATATTAAAAATTATAATGTAAAAAGCATAACTACCTCCCCCCCCCCAAGACAATAACCAAAATCCCTGAGATACACTTAAACTTTTACTTGGTCCTATCCTTCATCCCCTCCCTGTTAGAACCCGTAAGTCCTCAATTGGTTCAATTTGATAAAGTTTGGGATCAAATATAAATTTAACTTAAAGGGTAGTCTTTAAGATTTAAAATTGTGAGTGGGGTCAGGTGTGGTGGCACTTTGTGATTGGTCCATGAGGGGACTTTTGCCTATATATATATATATATATATGTATATATGTCTCTTGTATGCAAGAGAGGGTTCCAACACTTAGAAAAATAAGAGAGAACCAAGGAAGCCATAAGCAACCTCTCGGGTTGCTACAGTAGCAAGGAAAAAATTATTTTTTTTGATCTTTCGATTATTTAACGATTCAAGCTTGGTATATTGGGTCTCCTATGTGGCGTGGTGGCGTTAGTTGGTCAAGCAAGCGCTTGGTTTGATGGATATGAAGATTTGGGTCTAGTAAGGGACTTGAAAGGTATGTTGATTTCTAGCTTAATTTATGTGAATTAAAGCTTGTGGGTGTGTTAGGGGTGCGTTATATTGAAGGTAAAACATGAAAGAGGGTTGATTGTTAGCTTGAATTGTGAATTTGAAATTTGGGGTTGACGCTTTCATATGAAGATATATTGATTTATAGTCATGTGTTTATGTTTATTTGTCATGAAAATAGTCCTTGTGGGGTGAAAGAAGTGTTGGAAAACTATGTGAATGTATACATGAGGGTTCACTCGAATTGGAGCCCCATGGGAAGTGTAATGTTATGTTTTGACGTTGGGAGTTTGCGTTAGGTATTGGAGTGATGTATTATAGTTCTTGGAGTATATAAGAAGGCTTGAATATGATCGATGTGTACCTATATGTATGCTTCCCTGTTTTACGAAGTTGTGCCATAATAGCCTTTTGTGGCATTTTTGATGTTGTGATGACATTGGAGAGGGTTTATTGATGTTGTAGGTTGTTGTTGTTGATTGATTATTTGAGTCGAGTTGAATTCTCGGTGCAGCGTATTTTAAGGGGAGATGCTGCCAAAATTTTTATAAAATTTGGAAAAAAAAGGTTAGGCTTTAAGACCCGATATGGTTGTTAATCATTGACGTTATTGTAATATGTGTAGACATTGGATATCCAGAAGCATAAATTGGATTGGTCTTATGTTGAAATTAGTTAGAGAAAGAAATCGAGGTATGTAAAGATTTCTATCTTTTGGCATGAATTAGTTGAGCTTAGTCAACATCATACGTTTGAAAAATTCCTTTTCCTTCACAATTTGGGTCCAAATACCTCCTATGTTCGCTCCTTGGTACTTTTAT
>JAOTQJ010018604.1:0-17118 GCA_025642045.1 Solanum sejunctum | reverse complement strand
TACCATGATATCTTCTAAAAAATAAAGTTTATCACATAGTTAAAATAAAATATATTATTGTACACATTATTGAAATATATTATTATACACATTATTGAAATAATTATTGTATGCATAATTAAATTAAAATACAAGTCATATACAAGCAGTAAATAGAATCTATTCTTGTTCAAAGGAAAAGGAATATTATTACCTTATGTTGTGTAGGACTCAACAAATAAGAAGACAATAAACATGTAAAAACATTTGATATTTTGTGATGGCATTTATAATGTGAAAAAAATTTGAAAAGAATAAAAAATATAACAGATTGAAGCTCAACAGACCAAACAAATAAATGTTGTAATATGAAAAGTTTGATATTATAACTGATAATTTTAAAAGGTTACATTCTAATAACCTACACTAATTACTACATATAGAAAACAATCGTATGAATTATGTTAAATTATTCATTAAAATTAAATGATCAGGACAAAATAATCATTTTTAATATGATTAGTGACATTTTTGTAATTCAACTTACATCTATGAAACTTTTCGCTTTTAGTATAATATAATAACATATATACGTATATTATAAGTATTCTTATGGGATGACGACTTAGCATCGATGGAAGGAGGGTTCCCTATCTTTCCTTGAACTATGTGCCTAACATAGGTTATGTGAAGTCCTATCCAAAATGGGATATGTTCCCTTAAGGAAGGTTACTTCATATAAAATGGGATATGTTCCCGTAAGGTGAAGTATAATATAATTTGGTGTGCTATTTGTGAGAATCCTACCCAAAATGGGATATGTTCCCTTACGGAAGTTTACTTCATACAAAATAGGATGTGTTCTTGTAAGGTGAAGTATGATTTGCCTTTGGCAAGTAGATCACCTATTTACCGATGAGGGGATTTCATCGACATTCCAAGTAATAGCTCACTTGGTCTTACTCATGTCTGTTAAAGTCACATCCCCATTATATATGAGCATTGTTTGCATTTCATGCATCAAGAATTTCATAGCATCTTGTAATATTGCATTCCTTGCTAAAAATCTCCTTCTATATTATGTGCCCTTGCCATCTAATATTGTATGCAGGTTTTGTAAGTTATACGCATTGCACCCGTCATACTTAGTACATTCAAATATACTAATGCATACTTTTGCCTACATGATTTCACAATGTAGGGACCAAAAATTTCTTTCATCCACTGTTAGATGGCTAGATCGGATCTTGAGACATTGGTTGTGGTGCGTCGTATCTTCCAAGGACAAATAACCATTCTTCTACCTTATGTTGCTTTTGTTTATGTTATCTATACTTTGACGGTGAGCCCGGAACATGTCTTGGTCCCCGTCCTATCTTATGACTAGAGGCATTGTTGAAAATCTTATAGACTTTTGTAGAATCTATGTTTTATGTGTTGTATTTGAACCTTATAATCATGGTTATCTTTTGGTTATGGCTAACATGGATTGATTATGAGAATTTTGATATCTATATGTATGATTGATATGGTAAGGTGGAAGATCCTAAGTCCCAAATTTTTCTATAGCGTGAGTCATACTCACCCGCCCCTTAGTCATTATGTGATACATGCTATGTGAATCCATGCTAAACTCTTTTCCTAAGATATCCCCATAGGGCGAGTCCTAGTTTCCTATCCCTTAGAACTATGTATTTAATTTTGAACGTGCTTTGGAACCGATAATGTGAATTTTGGTACTTTGAGGCTTGTTTGGAGACTCTCGTGTTCCCATTCACCGTGTCATTAAATCCTAGGTCCGGATCGTGACAATATCTAAAGCTTACCACACAATGCACATAAAATAATGAGGTTGAATTTTTTATCCTTTACTTTAAGCAAGAGAATTTCTCAAGTGTGGCATAAGTATAATCAAAAGGTATTAGAAGAATCTATATGGGTCACAACGAAGTTGGTCCACTCTATTATGCCAAATAATATAACACTTTTTTATACATACTTCTACATATGTCAGTACCAATCAAGAAAAAAACACTTCTTTTTTATTTTTATTTTTTAAGAAGGATACTTTTTTTTTTGAATATGATTGAAGAAAAAAATTATTTTTTATTAAACAAAGAAGTAAGATTTTTCTTTTTGATTTTCTTGAATAAGGATCAAATTTTTTAATAATAATTAAGATCATTTCGAATTCCTCACGTGGTGGGAACCAACTTGTGTTTTGTTCTTGTGAAATACTTAAGATTCAGATGAGTTTTAGGACTTGAATTTTGGGATGAAAAATTGTCTAAGTGATTGAGAGAGTATTGGGGAATGTCTAGTATGATATGAAGGTAAAATATGGCTAAGTATAGGTATATTTATGCATAGGAAGACTTAGGCCTAAGTCCCAAAAACCTTGGACTGAGCAACAAAACTGAAAACGTTTAACACTGGTCCGCACCCCAGCAGCGTCGCGCTAGGGACGCGGTTCAACACTGGACAAGAAAAGTTTTAGATTTTGAGATTATGATTTGTTTGCTCTAAAATCAGGGTTAGACCCATTTTCCACTCAATTTTGCCCCCTGATCAAGAATATGAAGTCGAATTTTTGGTATCACGTACATATTTTGTATTGTATGGATATTACAATTTTGGACACTTTTGAGGCACATTTTGCACACTTTTTGGAGACGTTTTGTTATCACAAACATGCAAGGACTGAACTATTTGTGATTTGATCAAAAAAAAAGAAAATATTTAAATAGAACATTCAAGTAATTTTCTAATTAATGTAACAAATAACATATAGTCATGAATATGCTGGTCCAAAACATGGTTAATGTCCCATATGAACTCAACACCTATGATGTAGATAAAGTATTTGCTAAGAGTGGTTTAGCTAGGTTTTAAACCTTAATTTACTTGGTGTCTAGACTAACTGTATTATAAGTGGAAAACTCGAGTTGGAAAGGAACAATTTACCGGTAGCACGCCATTCCTGCCTCATTGATTGGACCTTCCCATCCTAAAAATATATGTGCTTGTGAAATCCTTCCCAGGAGTGTAATCACATCTCTAGTATCTCAAAGAAAGATTCAGGAGCATAGACTGCATCTCTAAATAAAGTAAATTTTTAGAAGACTCATATGTCTACGCGAAAGAAGACAATTAAGCTATAATTCAAATAATATCAAATTTATAAATAAGTAGGTAAATAGCACATTAAGCCGACAAACACAATATTGAAAATAATAAATCCATACACAAGTCAATATTTACAAGTTTGAATTATGGTTATCCACAGTGGAGTTGCCATCTGTCACATCTCTATTTTTTCCTAATTCTTCACTCTTAAATGAGAACAAATGTTTTTTGAGGAAAAAAAGAGTTTTTCTACTTAAAGTGACATTTTGAGAAGGGATTACTTACACTACAAGAATATACTCTTTAATGAGGGCAAATTCTATTGGTAAAAGTATTAATCAGGTTGTTATTAGTCAATAACTATCGGTAAAAATTCTATCATCACCGGTCGTTAGAGCTTTAACGACGACAAAAATTCAATCGTTAAAAAAACTTTAATGATGACAAAAATCTAGTTGTTATACCTCTTTCTAGTAACCAAATTGTTTCCTCCCTAATTGATATTCTAATTGTAAAAAAGGCAAGCCTAGTGGCACTTCCGAGGAAGGACCGATCCACAACGATCTATCATACGTAACCTTACCTTGCATTTATGCCAAAGGACAGTAGCAAAGTTTGAGCCCATGACCTTCTGGTCATATGACAATAGCTTTACTAATTACTCTAAGGCTCAGTTCAGTTCTAGTTATTGAAATTTTAGTTTTAACCACAAAACAGGTCAGCAAAGGTGCATGTATACACACAAACACTTACAAATATGTGCACATATGAAAACATACAAATTAATTATATTCATATTAAATTTCATAATTAACTACAAAGAATGATATTGCTTAACGTTACAAAAATATAGACATACAAATTGTATGATATTATATTTTTAACTCTTAGTAAAAGAAAAACTAGAACAACTTTAAATAATTTTTGAAATATGAAACACATTTATTCCGTGCTTCAAAAATTTTCCATTACTTATACTTCTTTACACTTTCTCTAAGGATGAGTTCTTCAAACCTTATGATTTGTCAAAACACAATTATAAAAACTTCATGTAAGGTTATTAATAACACTCCTAATAATTATTATCTTCTCTTTTTCTTTTCTGCAAAACCAAAGATTAACTATAATGAAATATTAAATTTATTTCTGTTCTCCCAATTAAATAGAAAGAAAGTTGGCTTTCTAATTCTGGACGTAAGGTTGTTTCTTTTGTATTTTGCACCTTAAGTTATTGATTTTTTGCACATTGCTTCATGGATAAAACCTACACCTTTTCTTAGATTCACTGTTTATACTAATAGCATACACCTAATATAAATAGTTTAATATTATTAAAATATTATGTGACACAAATCAATTATATCATCTTAAATTTTAAATAATAAGAAAATCACGATTTCTTATTTAATTTAGTAGTTGATTATATGTCATGTAAAGCTTTTTAAATTTTCTGTTTGTAAAATTTCACTTTATATTTTTCAAATTCAAACGAATGATTTTCCTTTGTATACACTTGTTAGTTTCATAATCAAATAATAAAAAGAACAATTGATACAATATATAATTTTTTATTAGAAGAAACATTATTACTAAATGTTGATTCTTAAGTCTATTAATCTAGGTAATTTGCAACTAGACAAACATCTACCATCTTGAGAAAACTACTTACTACCAGATTTATATAACTTTTGTACCTTAAATTAATCTTATCAGCTCACAATTATTAGTTTGATTTTTAGTTTTTTATTTCATTATAATTTTTTGTTTTGACATACTTCATCTTGCATCTTTTAAAAGGTCAAGTAAAGATGAATAGATTGTCTCTCAAAATAAAAACATATATAGAAAACTATATCAAGAAAATATTTTTGTTAAAAACATAGTGCCAAAAAGAATGTAACTAAATGCTTTTATAGTATTTTAAAATTTCATATAATTGACTATAATAAGAATGATGGATAGAGGTATTAGAAAATAATACATTATAATTTTTTTCTTTTTATTAATTTTTTATTATGAAACAAGTAAAATTATAAAAGATGGAGGATTCTTATCAGAATCATGGAACGATTAATAAAACGCCACTTGTTATAAATTATTATGTAATGCCCGACAAAATTTACCAAAATGCCATTGAATGAAATCGTGCACATAACATGTCTTCCCATACTAGGATAGAAAGTTCAAGATTGGATTTGTGATTAGCAAGAAAAACTAGGTGGGAAAGTGATCTAGACATGATTTTAGGCCAAACGGATTGAAAAATAATTATTTGATTGAGAAAGTGAGGGTATGCAATGGGGACGTAACGAGCCTTAGTCACAGACACATACTTGTGTTTTTTTCTCAACTTCTTGATGGGGTTAGAT
The DNA here is from genome assembly GCA_025642045.1 of Solanum sejunctum. NCBI lineage: Eukaryota > Viridiplantae > Streptophyta > Magnoliopsida > Solanales > Solanaceae > Solanum > Solanum sejunctum. Next base: position 11,644 of record JAOTQJ010018604.1, on the reverse strand, counting down.
TTCCAGAAATACATAGCTGCACGACTGGTCTACGTCGCAGACCTATTCCCCCGACCTATTCCATCGAAGTTAAAAATTTTAAATCTTTTGAGGGGCATTGTAGAATTTTTTTCCACCCTTATAGACTTAACCCACAACCAATACAAGTCATTTTTGGCCTAAAAGAGTTTCAAAAACCTATTCTAAAGCCTCTTATGGAAAACACTAAGTAGAGACCTTGAGCAAAGAAGAGGAGAAAAGAGCTAGCATTCAAAGGATTAAGGCTAATTTTTTGAGGAATTGATTGTCAAATTCATACCAAGTTTGTAAGGCTATCTAAAGTGTTGGAATTGTTCATCCACACACCCCGCCATTTACTTGAGTCGAGATTTTGAGTATTGATTGCATTTTTAAAAATTATGATTCATAAATCATGATTCTTTTACGGATTTGAGTTTCTTGGATATATTGAGTCGAGTTATGAGTTGCACCATTGTTACTTTGAGTTATGAATGTATTTCACCTGATTGATCCTAAACTTAGGATTTTCCTTGCATACTAATTAATTGAAATTGTGAACCCAATGTTTCAAACTAAGTAATGTAATCTTGAGAAGTACGTTTTATTGTTTCATGTATGTTTTATTGCTTTATGTTTGCATGCAATGATTATCTATCATGTCAGTTATGCTAAGTCTGCTAATGTGATGTCACTTGACCGTAATTCATAGGAGTCTTGTATAATGTGAATTAGAGTTTTGAGTTGTATTACAGGAGCGATGGTCTTGAGTTATTGAGTTGTTGAGTAATTGAGTTGAGCTGCTGAGAACTGAGTTAACTTGTTTGAGATAAGTCAAAGAGAAGAGTTGTTCTAATTTTTATGAGCATGATTTAATCTTTAAAGGAGTATTAAGTACCAAGTTGGGTGAAGAGAGTAACCCCAGAACTACGTTGTCAGCGTAGGATGGTAGCAGAAGATAATTCTAGTGGCCCAAGTCCCCATGGAGGGACACTCTCTTAGGATTTGAGAGAGAGGTAGAGGTTGACGCATCCTTTTTAGTGGCCTATTAAGGACGGGCGAGGCAATGATGCCATATTCATTGTACATCATCAAAACTCATGGTGGTATGAGTTATATCGGTTAGAGAAATTTCCAAGGAATAGTTAAGTTGAGCATATCATGATTTTTGAATTGAGCCACATTTAAACACTAAGTCTATTTCTAAAGCATGATTTCAAATTTAAAACTTGCATGATTTATTTGAGTTGAGGTATGAGATAAAGAGTTGAGCTTTGGGCAGAGTTTTTGAGTGGTTTGAGCCTTATCTAATTACTTTATCCTATTTACATAAAGTACATTCCACGTACTTATGTCGTTTAGCACTGCATAATTCAATGATGTAGAGTTAGTAGATAGAGGACTTCAGCAGATGCACTGTCGAGGTTTAGCATCCCAAGTCCAGACAGTGGTGAGTCCTCCACGACATTCCGAGGATACCCTTTTCTTTCTTCTTTACATTTTGAGTTATTTCCTTCAGTTTATGATAACCACGGCTTGTTATGGTACCTTCTAGATGTTTAGAGTAGATACTTCATAGACTTTGAGTGAAGTATTCTTGAGTATTTTCCTATTCAAACTTGAACTATTTTGAGAAACTGATTATAATATTTTATTTTTTCTTTAATACTATTATTGATTATTCTTCCACTGTTGAGTAAGATGTGAAAATGAGACCAAGTGGTTTGTTGGAAACTAGCAATAATCTTTAAGTGTCAGTAGGATCCCGGGTACCCTCTTGGGGTGGGATGAAGTTGGTATCAGAGGCTAGAGTTCAAGTTCCCTAGGGAGTCTTTGAAGCCGTGTCTAGTAGAGTCCTGTTTATGGGTGTGTTATGCATCACACTTCATAAGCAGGAGGCTATAGGACATTCAGAATTGTTACCCTTCTTCTATGATCTAAGTTCGTGCGATAGTGTTTAACTCTATGAAAACTTTGCTCTAATTAGCGCGTTACACGTTTGCAGAATATGCCTCCAAAATGAATTGCTTCTTAGAGAGATACCTCAGCACCAAAAACTGAGATTTCAAAATCAGAGGTCCCTTCTTGGACAGAGATGAGGAGATGGGGTTGACCTGTCGGGACTGTTGAGGTCCCACAAGTGCCCCCTGCACAGCCATAACTGACTCCCACTTTTGATGTAGAACTAAGAGGGGCCATTACAATGCTTACTTAGCTGGTGGACTCATAGTGCAGTAGCTGAGGTCCTTAAGCCCCTAGTTCAAGCTCCAAAGAGCCTACAACTGGTACTAGGCTCAGAGACCTCTTGAGGATGAACCCGCTGATCTACATGGGGACAATGGTTGAGGAGGACCGAAAGAATTTGATCGACGAAATGTATAAGGTGTTGAGGGCCATGCATGCTACTGGGTTGGGCTTGCCTTCTACCAGCTTAAGGATGTGGTGAAAGTATGGTACAAGTAGTGGGAAGATAGTCTAGGTAAAGATGCTGAGCCTACTGATTGGGATGAGTTTGAGAGTTCTTTCCTCGACCATTTGTTTCTGCAAGAGTTAAGGGATGCAAAGCTTAAAGATTTCGTGACTTTGAAACAGTAGGGGATGACTGTCAAGTAGTACAACCTAAAATTCATTAAGCTATCTAGTTATGCTCTAGAGATGGTCCAGGACATTAGGGCAAGGATGAGGAAGTTTCTGTTTGGATTGGCTAGACATGAAAAGAAGGAATGCAAGGCAACATTATTGATTCAGGGCATGGACATTTGCAGAGTCATGGTTTACGCCCAACAAACCGAGAATGATAAGAAGAAAGATAAAGAATAGCATATGACCAAGAAAGCCAAGTTAATCGAGCACGAGGCTAACCAGCACAAGCAGGATACGGGAGACAAGTCTTACTTCCAGAAGAGGCATTCAGTATATGCCCCATCATCATCCAGTGCACCTGCTCCAACTGTCAAGTATGATCAGAAATAGTAGGGGCAGTAAAACTTTAAAGCACAGGGTTCATAAGCTAGTGTGACCCTTGGCTTGAAAGGGAAACAACCTTGTGGGAAGTATGGCAGGATGCATTTAGGAGAGTGTAGGGAAGGAGGAAATGGTTTCTTTAAGTTTGGCCAGACAGGTCACTTCCTAAGAGACTGTCCACATTGGGGCAATAGAGCCCAATCTTCTACTAATATACTACCACCTAGAGGTAATGAAAAGGGTTCTAGACTGGGGGACAAGCAGAGGAACAAATCGTCTCCATGCAATGGGGAACAGACAGGACCAAGAGATTGCACCCGATGTCTTGAGGGATATACTCTGATTCTTTATTTTTGATTGTTATGCTTTACTTGATCCAGAGGCGACAATGTCCTTTGTAACAACATATGGGGCTAGAAAATGTGAGTTTTCTCCTGAGTGTTTACTTGTGTATTTCCCTGTTTCCACTCTTATTGATGAGTGTACCATAGCCAAGAGAGTTTATAGAGATTCTGCAGTGTCTGTCAACGATAGGGATACTCTTGCTGATCTAGTTGAGTTAGAGATGATTGAATTTGATGTAATTCTTGGTATGCACTGGGTCCATGCCTACTATGCCACTATTGACTCTAGAACCCGAACTGTCAAGTTTTATTTTTCCAATGAGCCTGTTATAGAATGGAGAGGAGATTCTGTTGCACCTAAGGGCATATTTATTTTCTATCTTAGAGCTAGAAAGTTAATCTCTAAAGGGTACATCTACCACCTCGTGTGAGTCACATCTAATGTTATTGAGCCTTATACTCTTGAGTTAGTCTCGATTGTAAATGAGTTTTCTGAATTATTTCCTGAGGATCTGCCTGGAGTCCCTCCTGATAAGGAGATTGAATTTGGGATTGATATTCTTCCCGATACCTAGCCTATCTCGATTCCACCTTATAGGATGGCTCCTGCTGAGTTGAAAGAGTTGAAGGAGCAGTTAATATACTTGTTAGAGAAGGGATTTATAAGACCTAGTGTTTCTCCTTGGGGTGCTCCTGTTCTATTCGTACAAAAGAAAGGTGGATCTCTTAGAATGTGCATAAATTATAGGCAACTGAACAAGGTCACAGTTAAGAATAAATATCCTCTCCCAAGGATAGATGATTTGTTTGACCAACTTCAGGGTGCCTCTTTTTTCTCTAAGATAGACCTCAGATTTGGTTATCATCAGTTGAAAGTAAGGGAATGAGACATTCCAAAGACAACTTTTAGGACTAGATATGGCCATTTTGAGTTCTTGGTCATGTCCTTTAGGTTGCCTAATACACCTGCAACCTTCATGGACTTGATTAACAGAGTATTCCAACCATACCATGACATGTTAATTATTGTATTTATTGATGACATCCTGGTATATGCTAAGGATGAAGAGGAGCACGCCAACCATCTTAGCGATTCTTCAAACTCTCAAAGACCATGAATTATATGTGAAGTTTTCAAAATGTGAGTTCTGGCTCAAATTAGTAGCCTTCCTCAGTCATGTTATCTCGATTGATAGTATTCGAGTGGATACGCAGAAGATTGCAGCCGTTAAGAACTATCACAGACCAACCTCACCAAGATACATAAGAAGTTTCTTGGGGTTGGCAGGCTACTACTGTAGATTTGTTGAGGGTTTTTTTTCTATGTTAGTGGTACACCATTGACCAAGATAACTTAGAAGAAGGTCAATTTTCAATGGTCTGACGAATGTGAGAAGAGTTTTCAAAAGTTGAAGACCCGACTGACTACCACACTAATTTTAATGTTGCCCGATGGGATAGAAGACTTTGTGATAGATTATGATGCATCCAGAGTTGAACTCGGTTGTGTGTTGATGCAGAGAGGAAGGTAATGACGTATGCTTCAATACAACATATGATTCATGATATGAATTATTCAATTCATGATCTTGAGTTGGTAGCAGTGGTATCCGCACTTAAGATCTAACGTCACTATTTGTATAATGTACATGTAGGCATATTCACTGACAACAAAAGTTTGCAATACATCTTCAATCTGAAAGACCTCAACCTAGCGATAAAAGAGGTGGCTGGAGTTGCTCAAGAATTATGCAATGAGCATTCTGTACCACCAAGGTAAATCTAACATTGTTGCTGATGCTCTTAGCAGGTTGTCAATGGGTAGCACGACCTATGTTGAGTAAGGAAAGAAAGAGATAGTGAAAAGGTGCATAAATTAGCTTGATCGCGAGTCCAGCTTGAGGGAAATGATGAGGGAGGAGTCAATGTCTAGAGTGGGTCACCATCATCCCTTGTGATAGAGGTGAAGGAGAAGAAAGATTTAGATTCGATCATACTTCAATTGAAGAAGGCCATCTATAAACCGAAAGTGATGTCCTTCTCCAAAGGGGGAGATGGGGTGTTGAGATACCAGGGTAGTTTATGTGTTTTTCATGTTAACCATGTAAGAGAGAGAATTATGGCCAAAGCACACATCGCTAGGTATTCTATTCATCTTAGATCTACCAAGATATACCATGACTTGAGGAAAATCTGTTCGTGGAATGGGATGAAGAGGGATATCTCAGAGTTCTTTTCTAATTACTCGAATTGTCAGTAAGTTAAAGTTAAGCACCCGCGACCATGTGGATTGGCACAGAACTTTGAGATCCCCGAGTGCAAGTAGGAGATGATTAATATTGACTTCATCACCAATCTATCGAGGTCTCAAAAGTATCATGACTTAATATGGGTGATCATGGATAAGATGACCAAGTCGGTTTATTTCTTCATAGTTAAGACAACTAATATGACCAAAGATTATGCCTGGTTATACATTTAGGAGATTATAAGGTTGCATTGGGTTTCCTTTTCTATCATATTTGACAAACGAGCTCAATTCACCTCCTAGTTTTTGAGATCTTTCCAGAAGGGATTGGCTATGAAGGTAAATTTCACTACAACCTTTCATTCGCAGACAAACGGCCAGGCAGAGTGCACCATTTAGATGTTAGAGGAAATATTGAGAGCTTGTGTCCTTGTATTCAAGGAAAATTAGGATGATCATCTTCTATTGGTCAAATTCGCACATAACAATAGTTATCATACAAGTATTTAGATGGCCCCTTATGAAGCTTTGTATGGGTGAAGATGTAGATCACCGATTGGTTGGTTTGAGAATGGTGAAGTAGAGTCGATTTGGCCTGATCTTGTCCACCAGTGCATAGAGAAGGTAAAGGTTATAAGAGACAGGTTGAAGACCATACAAAGTCACCAAATGTTTTACACGGATGTGAGAAAAAGGGATTTAGAATTTGAGGTAGATGATTGTGTGTACTTGAAAGTGTCACCCATGAAAGGTGTTATGAGGTTTTGTAAGAAGGGAAAGTTGAGTCTGCGCTATATGGGTCCTTATCAAATTATGAGGAGGATTAGGAAGGTTACTTATGAGTTAGAATTGACTTTCAAATTAAATAGGATCTATCTGGTATTCCACGTGTTGATGTTGAAGAAGTGTTTGGGAGATCCTTCTTTGGCGTTCTCTATTGAGAGTATAGAGTAAAAGATAGTCTATCCTATGAGGAGATTCCAGTCCAAATTTTTGACCATTAAATTCGTAAGCTGAGGAATAAGGAGATAGCCTTTGTCAAAGATTTGTGGATGAACCAATTTATTAAGAAAGCTACGTGGGATACTGAGGATGCTATAGGAACCAAATACCCATAATTATTTATGCCAAATAATGATGATGTCGAAGTTAATATTCCTATCCTGAACTTAATTGTTGTTCTCATTCTTGAGATGATGTGCCTATTGATGAATCTGAGTAGAGTTTAGGGAGGTTGAGGAAGAGTTTAGAGTTTGAATTATCGAGTGAGTATTGAGAGAAGTCCTAAGTTCACTCCTACTTTATTACCACCTCTACTCATCCTTTGAGGATAAATGATCCCAAGAGAGTGATAATGTAATGCCCAACAAAATTACCAAAATGCCCATAGAATAGAACCACGAGCATAACATATCTTCCCAAGTTCGTATATAAAGTCTGAGACCAGATTTGTGATCAGCATGAAAAACTTGGTAGAAAAGTAGTCTGGATCCAATTTTAGAAAAATTAGATCGAAAAATAATGTTTTGATCTGAAAGTGAGGGTACACGATGGGGTCACGACGTCCCCTGGTCATGAATCGACACTTATATTTTTTTTCAATTTTTTGATGGGGTTTGGATTTTCAAAATACGCAGGTGCACAAGAGGTCTGTATTGGGGACCCATTCCCCCTACCTGTTTCATCGATGTTCAAAATTTTAAATCTTTTGAGGGGAATTCTAAACTTTCTATACCCATCTAGACTTAACCCACAAACAATACAAGTCATTTTTGGCCTAAAAGAGTTTCAAGAACCTATTCTAAAGCCCCTTATGTAAAAACTAAGTAGAGACCTAGAGTGAAGAGGAGAAAAGAGCTAGGGTACAAAGGATTGAAGCTAATTCTTGAGGAATTAATTATGAAACTCCATACTAGGTATGTAAATCTATCTAATGTGTTAGACTTGTTTATCCACATGCCTCGTCATTTACTCGAGTAAAGATTTTGAGTATAATTGCATTCTTTAAAACTTATTCGTAAATCTTGAATTCTTCTACAAAGTTGTGTTTGTTGGATGTATTTGACTCGAGTTATGAGTTGCACCATTGTTACTTTGAGTTATGAATGTATTTCACTTGATTGATACATGAACCTTAAAATTAGCATTTTATTTACGTACTGATTAATTGAAATTTTGAACCTAATATTTCAAACTAAGTAATGTGATCCTGAGAAGTACGTTTTCTTGCTTCATGTATGTTTTATGTTTTTATGTGTGCACGTAATGAGTATCTATTATGTCATTTATGCTAAGCTTGCTAATGTGATATCATTTGACCATAATTCACAGGAGCCTTGTATGATGTGAATTATTGGGTAGCATTGCATGGACGATCTTGAGTTATTGAGTTGAGCTATTGAGAACTGATTTGACTTATCTGAGATGAGTAGAAGAGATGAGTTGAACTAATTTCTATGAGCATGATTTAGTCTTGTAAGGAGTATTGAGCACTGAGTTGGATGAAAAGAGTCACCCTATAACTAAGTTGCTAGTGTGGGATGGTCGCACGGGATAATTTTGGTGGCCCAAGTCTGCATGAAAGGAGACTCTCTTAGGATCTGAGAGAGAGGTAAATGTGGATGCGTCCTTTTCCATGGCAAGTTAAGGATAGGTGAGGCAATAATGTGATATTCGTTGTACATCACTAAAACTCATGGTGGTGTGAGTTATGTCGGTTAGAGAAACTTCCAAGCAATACTTGAGTTAAGCATATCATGATTTTTAACCTGAGTCGCATTTAAACACTAAGTCTATTTCTAAAGCGTGATTTCAAGCTTAAAACTTGCATGATTTAATTGAGTTGAGGTAAAAGTTAAGCTTTGAGCTGAGTTGTTCAGCGGTTTGAGCCTTATATGTTTACTTTAGCCTGTTTACGTACATTACATTCCATATACTTATGTTATTTAGTACTACATTATTTCGTGATGCAGATTTAGTAGATTGAGGACTTCAGCAGATTGAGGTTCAATACCTTAAGTCCAAACAGTGGTGAGCCCTCCCTTACATTCGGAGGATATCCTTTGCTTTTTTCTTTACATTTTGAGTTATTTCCTTGAGTTTGTGGCTGCCATGACTTGTCATGGTACTTTCTAGATGTTTAGATTAGAGGCTTTATAGACTTTGAGTGAAGTATTCTTGATTGTTTTCCTGTTCAGACTTGAACTATTTTGAGAAACTAATTATAATATTTTTGCCTTTTCTTTAATGCTATCATTGAGTATTCTTCCGCTATTGAGTAAGATGTGAAAATGAGACCAATTGGTTCGATCGGGGACTAGCAAGAATTCCAGTTGCATCCCGGGAACCCTACCTGAGGGTGACATATTGTTTATTCAGAGTTGCCACTTGGAAATAAGTTTTAGTGTTCCAAGTCACCTTTTTATTGATCCCTAATAAAATGGAAATGACTTTTTATTTTTGGGCTGGGAAAACACAGATCGGGTAAGAAATTTTATTGACTGAGGGGAAGGTATTTGGCACTGGAGTACCGTGGTTTAGTACTGCCACTTTATTGACAAGTTTATGGCTTAACATAATTTTTAATAAATTGCATTTATGAGTTTTACAAAAATTTCATTTACTCGTCTTCTTTGATTTATATTGAACTTGTTTAAGACTGTCTTATTTTATTAGTGTGATGTATTGATAGCAACACTTTCTAACCTTGCCAAATTTTTTTTATTTATTCGTATTTTTTAATAATATTTGTTTAATATTATTTAAATCCCAATATTTGCTTATCGTTTTTATCAGCCTAATCATGCTCCTAATTCAATTTAAAGAAATTCAATTACCAAAATCATTTAGAATTCGGATTCTTTTTACAAAGTCCCAAAAAAATTATTTTTTTCCATTGTGGCTTATGAAAAGCATAATTTTACAACTCAGTATTAATTATATGGATCAACATAAAATTATTAAGTTAATATTCTAAAAAAAATCATTATTCAAATGAGATGTAAAAAGGTTATAAGCTTTTTATTTTTATTTTTATTTTATGTTTTTCCAAGAAAAGTGAGTATGATATTAGAAAGAGAACCCAAATATATTTCTTCATACCAGTTTTGCATATTTCGTGTCTTGGAAATTATGATCTCCTAAACTTTTTCTTTTTTATTTTAGTCATAAAAATAAAATGAAGAACCTACAAAGTGAAAGCAATATCTTTCATAATCAATCCTTGTCATTAATTATTTTGTCATTTCAGCTTATTAAGCCATGATAGATATATCTTCATGAAAAATTTAAAAATAATGATAGACTTGGATAATAGGTTTACTTAAACATGCAATAAATTATGTGTTTTTTAAACATGAAATAAATTATAGATTACTATAATAATTTTACACTATATTTATTAATAAAAGATATAATCCTGAAGTTAACATGAAATATTTTAACATATAAACATCATATTACAATATCAAAGAATATTAACGGATAAACCACTAATGAAATTGGACAACTTCAATATATTTCAATCACATTAAATTACACAAGAAAGATTAAATATTACCTCTTGTGTTGATTAATTTACAAAGAACAAGCTATGATAGGAACCACAAACTCAAAATCATGAAAGTAAACCTCAAACTTCGTCTTTTCTAGTTGTGTTTTTTGAAAGATTCTTTTTATGTGTGCATATTTTGTGCAGTCTTTTTGCAGTGTAGGAGGTGTGTGTGTAGGATGACATGTAGTATTTTTTCTATGTGCATTTGTGTATGTGGGAAAAAGAAAAGAATTTGGTGTAAGATTTTTTTTAGTCCTGTGTGTGTATTTAATGTTGTGTTCTTTTCTATATGTGAGTGTCTCGTCTAGTTTTAATTGTGTGCAGATGTATGCGTTGTGTGTTCTTTGTATGTGTTGTATGAATGTGAGTAAGGGTAAATATGTCACGACCCAACCCAGGATCCGTGATTGGTGCCGATAGGGCACCCAAACATACACTATACCAAATTTTCATTCACAACAGCTAAGGAATTTCACGAAATTTCGATAGAGTTTCCTCTGTTTTTCTAACTAGCCTCATCTGCAAACATCGAACCCAACAATACCAGACATCACCATATGAACGCACATATATATATACGTGGTCCGACAAGGTCACCCCTGCGGCAGAACCGCCCAACAAACATAACATACAAATGAGATCATACCAACGTAATTCCCACACCCACATGTATCCACAGACCTCTATACACAGAAACTAGACAATAAGATGGGACAGGGCCCCATCATACCCTCGTATATATATAAATGCAAAATACAAAAAGTACGTGTACAAGTATATACCAAACGATCTGCTCCTGATGCAAGGGAGCACTTCAATGGTAGACAGAAGTCCTAAGAAGACAGCCCTCTAGCCTGTTCGTCTGTACCGACGGGCATGAACGTAGCCCCCAAAAGGAGAGGATCAGTACGAAATACGTACAAAGTATGTAAAGCGGAAAGCCCAAAATGTAAGTGAAAGTAATAATCCAAATAAGAAAATATAGAAGTCAAAACTGTATGTCAACATCAAAATATTTATTTATTCAAACATCAAAATAATACATATCAGACGAGAATGATGGCGACCTCCAAACTCGCGCCATACCACAGCATAACACCAGAAGTTTCAATTCTCCGAAATCTCCAACACAAATCCCAACTGTAACAGAGGATAGGTGAACCAGGGCGACGCGCCAAGCATTCACACATCATAATACATAAAGGTCATCATGCCCATTTATGGAGCAGAGGCGACGGTGCCACACACTCCTGTGAGGCAGGGCGAACTCAGCCCAGCACTTACACATCACGATGACATCCCATCCCAGCTCCTTATGTCTCCAGCTAAGCAAAGCCGGTCCATGGGCAAACTGACCCGCCGTATCCAGCCTACCTCAGAATATATATATATATATATATATATTCATATATGCGCACGAAATATCTGGCGCGGGAACAAGTGAACGAGGCCAAACAGGCATGAACAGAGTCGTGAGAATCATATGCACAAAAACTGGTTTCAAAAACTTGAAAATATGCAAAATGTTCACTTTTGAAA
>JAOTQJ010018594.1:0-17120 GCA_025642045.1 Solanum sejunctum | reverse complement strand
TCGGCTTCCCTTCCTCTCAATCAAAGCCACCCAATTGTTATGGTACTGGTCATTTCAACAAACAATGATTAATCATACTGTATATACAATATAAAATTCATCTCAGAAAACAAAACCCAACTAATGCAGTCCTTCCATGAGCTACATGGTAATGAAAGTTTCCATCTTTAAACTGAAAAGGCTCTGTATTGGGGTCTTAGACCGTGTCATTTCTTGGATTTTTGAAGCTGAATTTGAAGATGACTCTTCATATTTCTGGGTCTCCGAACTGAAGAGAATTGATTGGCTAATATTTGGGGGGAAAGTAAAATTTTGGGGATTTTGGCTCAAGAATATACTGATTGATTCAACAGAAATATGTAAACGACAGCAATGTCTTTGAATCATGGAAGACAAACTTTGAAAGCCACATGCCAATTACAAATAGGTACTCTATTTAAAATATATTTTAAACTTTTTAAAAATACTAAAAAGAAAAGAAATGAATTTTCTTTAAAAAAAAATAAAACAAACTAATAGAAAAAATTAAAATGAAAACTCATACATCCTATTAAAATATATTTTAAACTTTTTAAAAAAAATTAAAAAGAAAATAAATTGGAATTTTTTTTTAAAAAAAAACAAGAAATAGAAATCAAACTAATAAAAAAAAATAAAAAGAAAAATCACAATTTAGTAAATACTTTTGTTATTAATTACCCCTCTCAATTGTATACTGTCAAACAAACATATCAAATTAACTAATTACACCCAATTTGACTTCCTATTGTATAACAATCAAGTCAAATTATACAACAACACTCAATTACATCAAATTTAATATTCTGATGATTTTTCAAATCAGATCTAGCTTTTGAACAAAATCAACATTAAACATTTAGAAAAGTAAAGGTAATTTAAACTAGAACACTACCTGTTTACGTCTTATCACACACATCATTGCTTTTTCAGGAAGATTTTCGACAGTACCAACCATGAAAAGTGGCTCAAAAATCTCTACGGTTGAATTCTGCAGTGTGTTAACATTTTATCAAACATCAAATAAAACTTCTACATTGTATTCACATTGTAACAAATAAATTTTAACAAAAATATAGATAAAGAACCATTAGAGGACGTGATGGAGTGGATAGATTTATTTCTCATTTAACTAGAGATTTTGAGTTGAGTTTTGAGTATGTGAATTCAAAGTAATCAAGATAACAGCTACCGGATAAAAAAATTTTAAAAAGAGTTAAAAAAAATAAATAGTACTAATAAAAAACCTGCGGAAACTCTGCTATAAGTCGGCACCAAGGCTTCTTCGTTTCAGCACCTCTTAACACCTTTGGAAGTTGCCAAGAAGGTTGTTTATCATCCGACGATATTGATGAACTCATGTTTTCAGTAGAAGATCGAGAGGTAGAACTTTTTGGTGATACCATCTTTTTGTTGGAGTGGAAAACAATGACGGAGGGATGATTTGAACAGAGTTTGGCACAGGCTAGCGCAGAAAAAAAGGAGAAATTCTACTTTAGAAAGAAAAAGGGCACAGGCCAGCGGAGGGAGCAAGGAGGAATTCACTTTAGAAAGAAAAAGGGCATAGGACAGCGACGAAAGTAAGGAGAAATTTTTCTTTAAAAAGGAAAAGGGCGTTACAAACGAAAGAACTTGGGGCAAGCTTTTCGGTGTCCAAGTGTCAAGTCCCAAGAAATATGATTTTCAACTCTTCTTTTGCGAATGAGAGAGAAATAATTTTCAGCTCTTCTTTTGTTTAGTTTTGATTATCATTGTTTATTACTTTTTTAAAGGGCTAGAGACAGATAGGTATTGATGGTGTGAGAAAATAAAGTTAAAAAAACTCAAATTTAGACTTTTAAAAATTTTGACAGAATTTGGAACAGGCTAGCGGAGAAAGCAAAGAGTAATTCCACTTTAAAAAGGAAAATGACGTTACAAACGAAGGATCTTAGGTCAAGCTTCCCGGTGTTCAAGTGTCAAGTCTCGAAAGAATTGATTTTTAACTCTTCTTTTGCGAATGAGAGAGAAATAACTTTCAGCTCTTCTTTTATTTAGTTTTGATTAACATTGTTTTTTACTTTTTTAAAGGGCTATAGACAGATAGACATTGATGGTATGAGGAAATAAAATTAAAAAGACCCAAATTTGGACTTTTAAAAAATTTTATTCTATTTTATGAAGCTTTATTTCTAAATTTGATTATAGTAACAAGGTGTTTATTTAAGAAAAAATATAATTACTCTTTCAAGTGACATAATGCAAGAGTCAAATAAAAATTTCTTTGACCAAATTTTCTTATATGCCTATTAAAAATTTAAATTGTTGATTATTATAATTTGTAGTAATTTTTATATAATTTTCAAATATGTAGATTTTAGTTTCAATTTTTTTTTTTAAATTTATGTTTGAATTCACAACTAAAGCTTAGAAATCTGAAATTTCAAAATTATTTATCTACAATCAATTTTACTTAAATATATATAATAAATTGTTAGACATTTCTTAATAATGTATAGGAAAAACTTATTTATGACAATTTAGCCTATTACAAATAATTGTATTAGTAGTCCATAGAAAAATATGTTAAGAATGCACATCTCCATTTTTATTGCCCCTAATTCCTTAAATGATTTGGGTAGACGCTTAAGCAAACGGGAGACATGGAAGTGTCCGATTATAGCACGACGCGCTGCTTCAATGGCTCGATATAAAAGACGACCAGCTCTACAACTTTGAGTGCCATATCTTCCAAAACCATACAAATGGAATATTAACCAAAATTTTTATTGTCTTATGTGTAACTTCTTTCACTTGAATTTTTATTTTATTTTTTTAAAAAGGCATTCATTGAATTGAGTTGCAATGTGAACCTATTTATGATGAAGAAAACAAATGATCAAAATCTATAATCTACTTTTTCAACTTTGAGATAGAAAAAGTCCTTTGAAATTAAAGAAGTTCTTGAGCCGTAGTATAATTAATTAGTCAATTAAGTTTTTGAAGCTTAATTAAAATATTAAAAATTGAGAAACTTGTGATTTAAGTCGTAAATTTATATTTCGTGTCATGTGAACTAAGTCTTATAATAGTAGTATTCAAATAAAAATAATAATAAAAGGTTGGATCCATTATCTTCGAATTTCGAAAGTTACACTTTATTCTAAGGATTAGCACCATATGAAGTTATCAATAATAAAAAAAATAATTATAAATGTGTTATCTTATAATATTAAGCTTTTGAATGAAACCGATCACACATTTAACTTATAATATCAGGCTCCTGTAATTATGTTGTCTACACATCACAAATTTGATTACTCATTTTAGTTAGTTTTGATAATGAGTATTTATTTCTGTTTAGTTTTAATAATGAGTATTTATTTATTTTTTTGAAAAAAATGGTTGACAGGTAGGTATTGATAAGTGAACATAATATTTTTTTAGTTTTTTTTTAATTCATTTTACGAAGTTTATTTTTAAATTTGATTATAATAATAAGGCATTTATTTTAAGAGAAAATATAATTATTTTTCTAAATCACAGAGTTAAAATTTTAAGAGTTAAATAAAAAAAAATTCTTAGTATGTCACTTAAAGATTTTAAATTATAATTATTTTAGAATTTGTAGTTATTTTTTATGTAAGTTTCAAATATTTATGTTTTATTTTTATTTTTTTAAAATAAGCTTTTATGTCTAAAGTTAAGATTAATATTTCAAAATTTGAATCTAAAATTTCAAGAATATTTATGTGAATTCAAATTTTAATTGATTGTATCTAAGATTGTTAACCATTTTTTTTAGTATATTATATAGAAAGTAACGTGTTTATGCTAACAGATTATATTAGTAGCCCTTAGAATACTATATCAAGGATACACTATACAAATGAAAAATCATTAAAAATATTTATTTGTCTGATTATAATTACTTTCACTTAAATATTTAATCAGGTTGAAAGGCTTCGTATAGTTACTCCGTTTAATTAAATAAATGATGTGAACCTATTTATGATGGAAAAAAATAACCATGTTTTATTATTCACATTTCAGAAATTGAGATTGAAGTAGTAATTATAGTAATAGTTCATTAGCTTAATAAGTAACATGTTTATTGTAGCTTCAGTGAGGATGGTTAGATATTTAAAAAAAATAAATTAATTATGTCCTTTTTTTAGTTTTTGAAATAGTTACAAAATTTTTATAAAGAAGAATAAATTTTATTTCATGGCATTTATACGAGGTTCTTTTTTAAGAAAATCTATGAAGTAGTTTAGTTAATTCACAATGAATTTATGTTTCAAGTTTGACTAGTTTAGGTATTATCTTTCGAACTTCTGAAAATGAATTATTTTAAGTCAAGAATCCCATTATGATCGAATACAAATAATGAATAAATAAACTAGCACATTAATGACTCAATAGATTTTGTGAATATCCTCAATAAATTAAGTATAGATTACTATATTACATGTTTGACCCTTTGATTTATTCTAAACTTATAGACTCTAAATAATTAAAATATATTTTCTTTGCATAGCAAGAATTTGAAGAGTAAATATCAGCTCGTAGCAAATAACCCTCAAATTTTAATGTTCACCAATTGAATGTATACTACATGCCCTTCAAATATGTGCTACACAAATTTTTTAAGAGATAATTTTTGTCAAAGTAGAATATTTTATTCGTGTAAAGTGTGATGTGATAATTTATTTTAATAAAAATAGTGCGATCACAGTACACACATTGTGATAACAATAACATATCCAGTGAATTCCACAAGCGGGATTTGGGGAAGGTAAAATATATACAAACCATATCACATTATCACTACCTCATGGAGATAGAGAAGTTATTTCTTGAAGACTTTCAATTCAAATATCTCAAACCCCGAAAGTAGAAAAATACTAGATATAGAATAATGATTAGAATGAAAAGCAATTGATAATTTTATAAATATACTAAAATGTAGAGGTTTCAATTAGAGTATAACAAAAGAAAGAAGTGTATTTTTCAAACTAATAAGTGATAATTTGGCTAGGGGTGTCAAAAGTTACATTTAAAAAATTATAAGATCCCAACTTTTCTGGTATTTTTAATGTATAACCAAAGTTAAATTTTTTTAAAATCATCCCAATCATATTAGTTTCTCTTTGGTATCAATAACATTCTGTTAATTTTTTATTATAAAGTATTTATTAAAATTAGGCATGGGCAAACAAAATCGGAAAACTAAAAAATCAAACTGAACCGAACTAATTCGATTTTCAGTCATGATTTTTTAGTTTTTAGGTTTTTTGAAAATTTTGATTCTTCGATTTAGTTCTAGGTGTAAGGATCTTGAATCCATGGTGCACCGAATAACACAGAAGTTTTATTATATTAATATATAGTTAAAATATAATATTAACTATTATATTATATTATAACATATACTATATAGTTTATATTATATTATATTTTATATATATATAACGAGAGTCACCAGAAGACGACGGCACAGACGATGTAATATATGTGAGCAAATTGGATTTAAAAGGAGAATGTTAATTTCTTAACAGTTCATCTCACATATTAATTGTGAGCAAATGGGAAAATGCAAAAATAATGTGCTCAGTAAGCAAATTGTTAAGTGCAAATTACTATTTGATTGTTTTTATTTTATTTTTAATTTGTATCCAAAAATTATTTTTAAACCATCAAAATAAATCGAACCGAACTGATCTAATTTGGTGTGGAGTATGGTGTTCATTATTAAAAAATTGAATATCAAAAAATCGAATCGAATTTAATAAAACCGAATCGAAGAGCCGAACGCCCACTCCTGATTAAAATTTTTTTTTGCAAGTGTGTTTTTGAAGAAACACTTTAATTATTCACCAAAAAATCAACAATTTAAAATAACAACAACATGTTCAGTGTCTTTTAACTTTAAACCTACTTAATTAAAGACTAATTAAAGGCAAGGACCTAAAATCGTCTAATCATTAGAGGCCTAGGGCGTAGGTTATATTTATATTTTTGAAGAAATTCATAAAAAAATATATTCATTTATTAAATTTAACATGTTAATATATAAAATATACTTGCATACATGTAAAATCATTTAGTTTGATTTGAGAACTTTTTTTATTTTTTTAATATACTAAAAAGGTCATCCCAATTGTTTGGGGCAATTACAAGCTTAAATAAAAGTCCACGATTTTATTAAAAAAATAATAAAAATTAATTTGGTATGATTTGATTCAATTAATTTAGTTGATTTTTCATATTCTTTTGATACCCCTACAAGCTATTGAGTTATGTAGGTGAGAATTGGTTAAAACACATTTTTTCTGGTGTCCTATATCTTGCAATTAGGATAAATAGTCACTATGTTTCGTCCATGTGTAGACTGATATCACCTATTCTAGGCATTAAAGATTATTGAGGATTATGACAACAAGAAGCTTTGTAAGCAGTTTGTTGAATTGAATCTTGAAGATACTGAAAATGATAGTAGTGAAAGCCCCAAGTTGTCAATTCACTTTTTCTGTCTCGTGCTTTATTTATTTCATCCGTGATGTGAAGAGATAGTTCAGGGTATGATGAATAATGTGAGTTTTAATATTAATTGTTATACAATAAATTAAAAAGAGAAATAATTTTGATATAGAATCACAATAAATAAATAATTTATCAAGTAAATCTAAAAAATGGAGAGAGAGAGATATTGGTTGATTGTTGAGATTTCATTCAAAATAATATCACTAAGTTTTGGCGAAAATATGGTACATTTAAAATTTCAGATTTTTATTATCTATAAAATAGTGCTTAAAACTATTTGTCAGTTTTGTGGAAAGAGATCAAAATCGTCTCTTATCTTTTTATTAAGTATAAAATCTTTTTTTTGTTTGTTAAATAGGGTCATTGGGCCATTTTATTGCATTAACAAACTAATACAAAGAGAGAAGGCATAGATCCATAAAGAACGGTCCATAGGCCATACAAATATCCCTAGTCCTCCTAATGTCCTTTCACTTTCCAAAATGAGTCTTCCCAAGTATGCCTGTCTTCGATATATCTAGAAGATCTAGAGAATCGTTGCTTCTGATGTTTATACTTTTGGATAATCAATCTCACCTAATTTTTTAATTTCACCAAGTATCCGATGTGTTTTGGCAGTTTTAGGCTCAGGTATGTCCAAAGTATTCTTCAAATCCACCCATTCCTTTTCTCTGATTTCCTACGTCTTTGTTCTCTTTGTCAAGGAACTATGGATTCTTGTTTTTGTGGCGTCTGAACCGACATCTTGGAGGTTATATCATGGGTAAGTGCCTTCCTTCTACTTGCTCTTCATGCAATTGTTTTGTCAACCTTCTTGACGTTGTTTCTTTCCTTATCCAATCGAAGTAGTAGCAGTTTTGCTAATGATCATGTCTTCCTTCGGTGAGGTTCTCACTAACCTATACGGGATAGCCCAGATCTAACACCTGACCCTCTTTTTTAACGGGGACTCTTTTGAAAGCTAACCTGGTATATGTAGGAGTAGAATTTGTAGATATATGTATAGACTCTCATATATATATATATTAGCTCCCAGACCCTATTTGTATTCCTTGTATTTAGTCATCATAAGGCTTGATAAGTTTTGTTTTGATATCCAAACTATAAATCTGAGATTTGTTGAAGTTACTTATCCTCCTGCATTGACTAAAAAGTTATTTAAAATTGTTATAGTGAAAACTTTCTACCTGTTCTAATGCTTGATTTGCTAGAATGCCAGCTAGCTGGTTAGCTTCTCTATAAATGTGATTGATGCTAGCTTGTAGGTCATGCGTATGAATCTTTATATCATCAATCTACTCTCTAATTTCCCATGATACTTTCCATACCCCATTTATAATCTTCTGCAAACAAAGAAAACTATTTTAATGACTATAGGCCAAACTTGATTATCTTTCTAATATCTCAAACACTTTAAGACAACCAAAGTTTCTGCTTCCATATTAGTTTGATGACCCAATTTCTCTGCTTCATCATATCTTAGATCCCTAAGATGATTTCTTAGGCAAAAGGCATAGGCACTCCTTGCTGAATTTTTTCTACTGGCTCCGTCTATATTAGCTTTAATCCTATTGGTAGATGGAAAAATTCACTTCACAGGATAATGGTAGAGTCTTGATCTGTAGTATTCCAGGGTGATAATCAATCCACTCTAGTCTCTTGGGGTCGAAAATCAATTTTTTTTTACCTTTGTCACATAGTATAACAGTTGATGACACTGATATACTAATATGTCATAGGTCATATTTTTTTCATATCTTCGACTATTTCTCCTTCTCCAGAGTAGCCACATTATGATCAAAGGAACAAACTTCATGATTGGTTGTGGTCTCACTGTGGTCTCCATATTCCACCAGTTTGTAATTTGCTGTTGTAGATGGCACTCTTCCATGATTAGACCTGCACATGAAGCAAACTGACCTCATAGTTTCTAGGCTATGGGGGCTATTAGAAATAAGTGAGTCATGGTTTTCTCCCATCCATCTTCACAATAATAACATCTAATTTTTATTCTATTTAAATTGTCTTCAGTGGCTACCCTTCTTTTCCATACTCTACACTGAAAAAAATATATCTTGAAGGGGACTCATTTAATCAATATATTTTTCATCCACTTTATTTCAGCCTTTTTCTTTCTTAGACATTGGAAGGCATATTTAGTGGTAAACTATCCACTGATTTGAGTCATCCACCATGCTGTATCAGTCTCCTCTTACAGTGTGGGTTGAATGTTACTAATGATGTGATCTACCAGTTCCTCTTCAATGAGTCCACAAAGTTTTTTCCTTTTTCGATCTTCATTTCTTATAAACTCTCTGACCTCTATCTCATCTTCACTTCCTTGTTCCATAACATAGTACAATGCCCTTAGTTTTGTATAATTATCAAACATAAACTTATTGTCCCTCTCTTAGTTTGCCACTAAATATCATGATCAATCTCTTCTGTAATTTCTAGCATCTTCTTCCATACATATGATCCACATCTACTTGTTGCAATTAAAGGATGAACCTTCCTATAATATTTATTCCACATATAGAAACTCCACAATGAATCCACTAATGTTCTGAACTTCCAATCATAATTGGCAAAAGAATCTTAGTTGTATCATAAAGAGATTTGATGCCAACACCACCTTCACTGTATGGGTAACAAAGGTCCTCCCACTGAACTCAATGTTTTTCTCTTTTTCCCACCTTACACCAAAAGATGAGGTAAACATTTTATGAATCTGATCTAGAATTTTCTTGGGAGGATTTATCATGGATAACATGTACATAGGAACAGAGGCCAAAACACTATTAATTAGAATCTGTTTGCCTCCATAATTTAGAAATCTGTTTTGCCAACTCCTGATTAATATAACTAATTTACTCAACATCCTCTCAAAGAATAAGGAATTCCTTCTCCTATGAAACACTAGGCAACCTAGATAGATGAAAGAAAAATTGCCAATTATTAGACATGTAAGTTTCCTCAATCTTAGAGTAATAACCAATGGGTTCTTGTCATGAACATAGAAATAGTTTTTATCCTTATTAACCTTTTGGTTAGACACTTTCTCATATCCACTAATAGCCTTCATCATTTGGAGGATAGAATATTTGTCCCTTGATCCATCTATATAAGTAAAGTGGTTGATCTGTGGACTCCACTTAGACATCTCATCCCTATGTGCTTCATATCCCAGAACAATTGTTCATGCTTCTGGATAACACTTTAGTAGCAATAATAAAGAGAACAAGGGATAGGGGATCCCCTTGGTTAACTCCTCTGGAGGACTGAAAAAACTCTTAGGGCTATACATTTATGAGGATTGAGTACTAGTTGTTGCTAAACAATATCCACACTAAATTAATCAAGATTTTAGAGAAGTCAAATCTTTGCAGCACCTTAGTTAGGAACACCTAGGAGACTCTGTCATAAGCCTTTGTCATGTCCAATTTCACCATCACATTAAAAAATTTATTCCTCTTTCTAATGTCTCTTACGATTTCCTCTGCTAGTAAAATATTTTTCACAAACTCTAATTGATTTTTAGAGACGATTTTAGGGACCACATAGGACAACTATTCTAGAATTAACCTTGAGAATATCTTATTCACAAAGTTGCAGAGGCTAATAGGTCTAAGATCTTCTAACTGTTTACCTTTCTTCTTCTTTGGTATAACTATCAAATTGGTGGGAGTGATGAATCAGGGCAATTAAAACCCATAAAAGAAAGCCCAAATCATTTTTCAATATCTCCACTTATAATATCCTGTCAATGCTGGTAGAATAAGCCAGTTAATCCATTAGACCACCTATACTGTCACCATTTAACTCAAAAACCACTCCTTTAATATCTTCCCTACTAGGCATTTGTGTGATGGATGCATTCTCATTCTTAGTAATCAGTTTTGTAATGCAATTTAGCATTCCAAAGTCATCTATCAAACATTTTTTTGAGAATTGCATTTCAAAATATCTACCTGCCTTTGACCTAGTATTTTCTTTAGTGTTTATTAGATCACCTTTCATGATAGTAATTTTATCTATCCTCAACCTCTTCCTTCTGCCATTGATATAGGGGCGAAAGTACTTAGTGTTCCTGTCACCATCTACAAGCTATCTCATACCAGCCTTTTATCTCAAGAACTCCTCCTCTAGGTGCTAGTATCCTTCAATTCCGCATTAACCATATTCAACTCCTCCCTATTATCCATTGAGGGGTTAATCTCAAATTAGACCTTTTTAGCTTTTACCTCATCTTCTAGTATTGTTTTCACTTTTTGAAAAATATTTTCAAAAGTCCCCCTACTCTACATAGCTAGCTAGGGCCCTTTTAACCCTTGTGAGTTTAGTATGGAACTCAGTAAAAGGGTTATCAACAAAATTCACCTTCCAGTTCTTCTTCACTACTTTAGTGAACTGATTGTGTTTAACCCAAAAATCTAAAAGGTTTCCTATAGGTCTTCTCGAGAGAATTACAAACCAAATTAAGAGGTACATGATTCGACCCCATGCCTGATTAAGTGATGAACCTCTGAGGAAGGCAGTAGACTAAGAAATTCCTGATCTACTAGAACCCTATCCAACCTTTCAATGATATATTTATCTTTAATCCTACCATTCCACCAAGTAATTGACAACCTGGTATCTTTACCTCATCCAATGCACAATAATTAATACTGTTAAAAAATTCTAAGCAACTAATGTATAGAAGTGAAGTCCCCTCATCTTTTCCTCCTCTAAAAGAATGGAGTTGAAGTCATCCCTTACAGTGCAGGGTAATTGTGTATTATCACCAACATCTTGCAATGTCTTCCATAGTTCGAATCTGTCCTGCACTGTATATGACATAAATAGTTGTCACTTTAAAATGACTCTAGTTATACCTGAATGTCATTGTAACTTGCTGGACAGTGTCTTGTATATCTTCAACACACCAATCTTCACACCAAAAAATCTAAATTACAGAAAGCATTTTTCAAGCCTAATCTTCTTACCTATTGGTTCAATTCAAAGGCCTTTCAAAATGGCTCCATGAGGCTGAGAAATGAGTAATGATGTTTCTTATTTAGTTAAATTAGTCTCTTGAATACTTTTTGAGTCCTAACTGACCTTATGTTCCAAAATAAGAGTTTGTCAATAATTGATTATTATGTCTCCCCTATCTTTACTACTTCTTATTTTGATCTAGAGAGGTAGAACACTTTGACTTCTCTTAGCTCAGCTTTGTAAAGCATCCATATGCCTAGGGGATAGATCTCCTTCCTTGGAAACTTGAACAATATTTTTCTCAATAATCGCCACATTTGATAACTTTTTTGGGCCATCGATATTTTCTTTGTTGGTTACTGCTACATCCAGTTACTTGTCATTGGGAATTAATTTGATACTATCATTTTCATCATTATTATTTAATTCAGGGGTGCCATGACTACTGAGCCTGTTCTCTCCCTTTTATTCATTGAGTGATGTATGGTAGGCATTAATATTTAACCTGTTCTCTCCCTTGTTAGAACTCCCAACATCCTATAGATCATTAGGAGTCTGAATGGCCTCCTTATCTTTGTTCGGTGTCACTATTTTTGCCGTATTGTCTTCAACCCCTCTTATTTCCTTAGGGTTAAAGTTTTTCCCCTCCACCTTAAGCTGAAATTTCTCTTTAACCCACTCTTTAGTTATTCTCACTATAGTGACCTTATCATTAGCCTCATCTATCTTATTATCAATCTTATCATCCTCGTTATTCACATTCTCCTCTTTTCCCTTGTTTAATTCCTCTTTATCTTGTAAAGCTTCAAAGTATTGGTCTTCACAGTGGTGACATTTTGCTTCAATAGTCTTTTACTATTTCAAACTTGCTTTCCTATTGTATCTAGGTTTCTTATTCTTGCCCCATCTTTATTTTGCTCCTTGGATTATTCCTTCTCTTTTCCCATAACATCATTGTTATTAGTCTCCTGGCTATCAAGCTTTGTATTTTTCACTAATCCTCCAATTTTGGATACAACTTCAGATGAAAGACATAACATTGCTGCTCGTTGTGGCCCTTAATCTTGCGATTGTCATAATATTTTAGAACATAATCGTAGTTAATATTAGTCCATCGTTCTATAACCTCTTCTATCTTCTTCTTGAATCCCACATTGATGTGTTTTGGGAAATTATCGAGTAGATCTACCTCGACCTTGACACAAGCAAAACTTGATCTCATCTGATTTTTGTGTCAAGGTCCACCTGTAGGGGTTTCCGCACAACAGAAGCCAGGGAGAAAACTGTCTCTTTTCCAAAAACATTTGGAGGAAGAGAGGGAAATGAGATCCATGCTATGACAGTCGTGGCTTCTTCCTTAGGTGTAAAAAGAAGGTCTCATTTTAATGTCTTCATGGTATAAGTCCAATGCTTGTGGGTAACGTAGAAAATTGATTTTGAAAGTAGGTTAGCATAATCTTCCAAATTGGAGGCCCTTATCAGAATATGTCTACTATTTAATACTCCAACATTACATTGACCTTTCATATCACTCTGCTTGGGAATTATTCTTCTCAAATCTTGAATGTCATGCCATTCATATGGGAATTTCCTAATTACCACAAAGTACAGATTCTTATTTATGATTATTTAGCTTATTTCATCTTTCTCCCAAACAACTTGGTGTTCACCATGTAGGTAGACCACAGACTTCATGGGAATAGGTTTTGATATGGGTTGGGGTTGTTTAACAAGAAAAGTGTAAATTACATGGGTATTTTCCTAGGGATTATACATAAACATTTGAAGGCAAGTCAATTTCCTGTAGATTTTCTCACTAAAATAAATTCAACGGAAATACCTTCGTGGGATAACTAACACCTGGGATTTTAAAATTCCCAAATAAATTATTTGGGGATTTTGATTTTACAGGTAAATTACTTATAAATTTTCTTGCAAAATATACAAAAAATTTACAAGAATTTTTTTGATAAAAAATTATGAAATATTGTCACGACCCGGACCTAGGGCATAGGAGTTGCATGGTGAGTGGGAATCCAAGAGTTCCCAGAGAAGCCTCAAAGTATTCATATTCACATCATCAGTTCGGAAGCATAAATGAATAGTAAACACATAAATCTAAGGGATAGAAAAGTAGGACTCATGGTATGGGGATGTCATAAGGAAAGGGAATAACATGGATCCATGTAACACATGCAACATCAATACTAAGGGGCGGGTAGTGTGATCACTCTATGGGGGGCAACCGGAGACTTAGGATTATTCATATCATAACATATAACCATATCATAAAACTCATAGCCAATCAACATAACAATATCCAATGGGTAACCAAAGTCATAAGTATAATCTCCATTCACAACACTTAGCATATAAACATAAAGGAGTTTGCAAGATGTCCAACAATGCCTCTAAACATAAGATAGGACTGGGGCCAAGACACACTGCTGGCTAAATCTCAAAGTAAAATACATAAATAAAACACCATAGCTAGACGAATGGTGGTTTTGTCCTTGGAAGATAGGACTCACCATAACAAACAAATCTCAAGATCCAAGCTAGGCGTTATGCGGTGGCCTGATGAATGTAATCCTCGGCCCTATATGGTTAGATTATGTAGACAAAGTATGCATTAGTACATTTGAATGTACTAGAGATGCGGACGTGCAATGCATATGACTTACCAAACCTGCATTCAATGTTAGATGGCAAGGGGAAAAAAACATATAGCAAGAGATATAGTATTCAATATGCCATGAAATAATGATGCATGAAATGCACAAATATTCATATATAGTGGGGATGGACTATAACCAACAAATCAAACCCATGCAAGCTATTACATGAGTTAGTCCGACGAAGACTTCCCATAGGTAGGAGAAGATTACTTGCCAAGGGCAATCTACATCACACCTTATGACCCAGTCATTTCGGTGGATGGACACCTTCCTTACGACCCAGTCATTTAAGAAGAATTTCCAATATCATATCATATCAATAAATAAATAACCATCCCTTTCGACGTAGTCATGTCAGTGATGACTACCATTCCTATATTGGCACATAGTTCAAGGAAAGGGAGAGACCCTTGGGGATAGCTCTGACACCTTCAACCCATCGATGCTAAGTCAAAACATCACACGAGAATACTTATACATATATATACTTTTAAAAAAGGCAATAATTATTTCAAACCATTTCAGTGCACAATTACACTTAAAAGTCAAATATTCCTCATAATCATTCATTCATGGGCTAAAAAGTCAAATCATAATTCAATATCATGTTTTTTATCCCTTGAAATAACTAATTCATTAAACAATATGGTGCAAGCACCTAATATGTTCAAAAAACCAATGAAAATAGACATTTATGTGATCACATTCTTGTCATAACTAATATCATATCAAAATCATATACATAAATATAATTGGGCTTAACCTGCTTCATAATTTTCACAAAATCCGAAGTTCATGAATGCATATACTATGAATGAGATGAGACTAGCATGGGTAATATAAATTCAAGCTTTAATCAACAATACATTATGAAATTCAAGTAGAGACATAGGTAAAATTCACATATAAATCATAATATAGATTACCCATGCACAAATCAATCTTTAAAGGGGATATGCACATTCATAAATTCAATGTAATTCATCATATTAGTGTTTAAATTGACTTAAAATCATCAAATAAGCATAGCCCATACTTCAATTGAATTTAATAAACAATAATATTGAAAACTCATATTTAAAGTAAGCTAAAATTCATGAAAATCACTTGAAAAGAATTTGGGTCTTCTTGGTTGAAAGGGACTAAGAATCAAACCCACATACCTTAGCTAATGAAGAAAATTCAAGAAGAAATTTGAAGAAGAATGAGACTTCCCTTGATTCCCAAGCTTAATTCCCACTAGAGTTCTTTGAGAGAGACTTGAGAGAACTTTAAATCTGAGGAATGAATTTGAATGAGAGGAATAAAGTTTAGGTCAGTAGGAAGTCTTTAGGTAGCATAGGAAGTCACCAAAGACCCTTAGGGTAATCCATAATTACGAAAATGCCATTAATGAAACAAGTTGAAAAAATTAAAAAACGTCGCCTCATGGAGGACTATACGGTCCATGACATGCTATACGGATGGTATAATTGTCCGCGATCCAACACTTGGGAAAACTTCAATTGACGAAAGTCCAAAAGATAATTCCATACTTAGAATTTTTCAATGAAACCACCCATACGGAGGCCACACGGGCGTACGCTTGCTCGTACCACCTTCCTTAGAAAAATTCTTCCACGGTAAAGTTCTGAGATGGTGATTTAATACTTAAAGAAATGTTACTCCGAAAGCCATATGGAAGGTCGTATGGACCATACCACCTTGTACGGATCGTATATTTGGTTGTACCACCATACTTGGCCCCAAACTGTGGAATTTCAAGACTATGGCCATCACACTGTCCGTGAAGTGTCACACGGTCTATGTGTGGTGTGCTTAGTTCAAAACTCCACATTAAGGGCCAAACACCCCTCATAAGGCCAAGGGCCACTCCGTGGAGGCTCCACAGGATCTATGTAGCTTCACATGGATCGTGAGGGATCCCATGGAGCGTCACCTTGGTCTAAAATTTTTTCGAAATCACATTATCAAGCTCCAAAAGTCGTACAATGTCCGGATCTTTGCAAAAAGAATTTTTCCCGCAATTTGTTTTTGCAAGTAAACTCTACAACAAAATTAGAACATTCAGGTTGTTTGTTTCTAATTTAATCTCTTCATATCTTACTTTTAACTTAGTGTTTTTAATATATACCCCGAATTGTTTCAATCATTTCCATCTTAATTATTGTTTTTGTTTATTGCACACACACCAAGATATACCTTACCCGCCCCTACTTGTATTTAAAAGAAATCCGATATCTAACATTCATCCTCGATTTATTGCTCTTCCAATTTTCTCACACATATCTTTATAAAAGCAAAATTTTTAATGTTTTCATCTGGTGTGGTACAAGAAATATCAGTGGAATTATACCAAATTCTCTTCCTACAAAATTAAAGAATGTTCTAATATTGATTTTCTAATTCTATTTTGAAGTAATAAAAATATATACTCCTACAATATTGGACAATGTGGAATATACTCCACGTATTTGAACAAATCACTTACCAGCTTCCAAATATTATGAAAATCCTTCTTGACATTTCCTATAAGATAATATTCATAAGATCAAAATTAAATGTTTTAAATTGAGGAATCCCAAATAACATAACTGGTTGACTATTTAAATATTCACTTTGTTGATAAGGGTTGACTCCTTATGTTGTGATCCCCTCTCCTATTTTCACTTTTTTTTACCCCCAATTTTATTTTATTTTTAAGAAAAAAGTATTTTAGACTTAGATAAATAAAAATTGTAAATAAAAAGGTTTTATATGTTTTTTTTTTTTATGAATCTTAGATATAAAGATGAATATTTTTAGACAAACTTGTCCATGTTTTGTTATTAAAAAGAAAATTTTCTTTTAGAATATGTATTGTTGACACCCACTTTTTACCCTTCACGGTGTCAAATTAACCACCGAGCTTTATTTTAT